>CABFOS010038790.1:0-12541 GCA_900660315.1 Diretmoides pauciradiatus
CTGCTTTTATCATATGAACCCTCGCGGATCCTGAGGTCCTCTGGCACCGGCCTTTTAATCATTCCAAAAGTTAAAACTAAATCCCACGGGGAGGCTGCATTCAGCCATTATGGCCCTCAACTATGGAACAGCCTGCCAGAGGGCATCAGGACCACAGAGACTGTTGATGTTTTTAAAAGGAGGCTCAAGACTCACCTTTTTAGTTTGGCTTTTAGCTAAGTTCTTTTACTTTTAGTTTTTAGCTCCAGTGTTTCCTCATGGGGGCCTCCACACTGTGAGGTGTATCTGGTCTGCCTCCAGGGGCGTCGTCCTGGAGATCCCTCAGGCCCGGAGGACTGGGGGGCTCTGCATCATGTGTGGAGTCTACCCCGGTCTATCTGGGTGGAGGTGGTCGCTGGGGCGGCGCCCCCTGTGGCCGTAGGCTGTGGCACCTCTCGGTGTGGACGGCTCCCCATAGGTGGTTTTTCCTCATCTGGATCCTCAGTGCCATGTCACTATACCGACAGTTAGTGTGTGTGTGTGTGTGGGTGTGTATGTGTGTGCGCGCAGATGTGCGTGTGGGTGCTCGTGGGTGCGTATGTCTATATGTGGGGATAGGAGGGGTGGGTTTTTTATATTTTGTTCTTCGCTTGTATGTTTCTGTTTTTATCCTGTGAAGCACTTTGTGTTGTATGAAAAGTGCTATAGAAATAAAGCTTTGATTGATTGATTGATTGAAGTAAGATTTTGAATGCAGGACTTTCAAAGTTACTTGTGACAAAGTATTTTTACACTGTGGTACTGCTACTTTTACTTAAGTCAAAGATCTGAATACTTCTTCCACCACTGCTCAAAATATTAAACTGTTTTTGTTTCTCAACAGGTGCAAAATAAACTGGATCTATGAAAACAGCTTCCAGAACCAAACGCACCTGGGGAGTCTTATTTTGATTGGAAACCCATTGGTGTTTGTTTCGGACGATGCTTTTACCGGCCCTCTGGCCCTGAAGTATCTTAACTTGGCCCAGACATCAATGAATCATCTCAAACTCATCCCTTGCGGTAATCTAATGTCTCTGGAGACGTTGGAGCTTGGGGACAGTGGCCTTCAGTCCTTGCGTGGTCTGCACAAGTTCAACTGGAAAAAAATGACTACTCTCAATGTTCCGTTCAATGCTCTCCAGAACATATCAGCTACTGAGGTGGCCATGTTGCAAAACGGTAGCGGGCTGAGCATTAGCTTTAAAAGCAACAGGATTGTGTACATTGAACCAAAGGCATTTGACTCAGTCCAGTTCGATAGCCTGGATTTTAATGACTGCTTCAGTGCAGTAGATATCTCTGTGATCTTAGCAGGACTGGCAGGAGTTAAGACCAATATCCTGTCAGTGGGAATATTTGAGGAGAGCAAACCTTCCACCATCAGCGCCCAGTCACTACAAGCTTTATGTAATATCACCGTCAAAGACCTGAGATTCCAGTTGCAGCACTTTAGTAACTTTATAGACACTCCATTCCACTGCCTATCTGGCCTGGAGAGGCTCGACCTCACCAGAGCACATCTCAACTCTCTTCCAGCTGCTATTGGCCAGATGAAATCTCTGTCCAAACTCATCTTGAATGAGAACAAGTTTGAAAATGTGTGCCACACCAATGCGATGAGCCTGCCCTCTCTAACTGTTCTATCTATAAAGGGGAACTTACACAAAGAATTGCTCTTTTGTGACAGGTGTCTGAGTTGCCTGTCCAAACTGGAGTTGCTGGACCTGAGCCACAGTAAGCTAGTGACAGGGACAGAGTGCTGCGAGGTCCAGCTGACAGGGCTGAGCCAGCTGCAGAAACTCAACCTCAGCTACAACTCCCACATGAAGTGGAGCGCGCTCCCGTTCAGAGACGCTTCAGAGCTGAGACAACTGGACTGCGGCCATGTGAGAGTCACTCACGAAATCCAATGTGACAAAGGAGGACCTCTTCAGAACTTGCACCGCCTGAAGTGGCTGAGTGTCTCTTGGAGCTTTATGAACTTCAACTGTCCAGGCAAACTCCTGGAGGGCCTGGAGGACCTTGAATACATGAGCTTGAGAGGTAGCCGCTTCGAAGACGGGGTCGTTTCTAATCCTGAGATGTTTAAGCATGTTCCCCTGCTACAGAAACTAGTTTTGTCAGACTGTAAGCTTGTATCTATTGGTGAGAACATGTTCACTCATCTCAGAAAACTCGCTTATGCAGATCTCAGTGGCAATAAGCTGGCGGTTGTACATACTAATGCTTTTTATTCGCTAAGCAAAGTCTTTCTGAATTTTGCTATGAATTATATAGAAATTGTCTCCCTCTACTCTGTCAAGGATTTAGGGGAGGAAAGCAAACTTGATCTGAGTGACAATCCACTGGTGTGCAACTGCTCCAATGTTCAGTTCATTAGTTGGATGCAGAGCAATATCAATAAGATGACTAACATTGATAAGACGAGATGCGGTGAATCCAGAGAACTTTTAATAGATGTGCACTTGAATTGTGTCTCATTTGGCACATTAGCAATTGGACTAGTTATTGTGTTCATAGGAATATTGGTTATTGCTTTCATTATCTGCAAATTAAGAAGGAAAAACAGAGAATATGAACCAATTGAAATTAATTGAATTCTTTTTCTCATGTTACTGTTCTGTGAATGTGCAATGCATAATAATACATGTATGTATGTGAATGATCAATGGTTCTTTCCGTAATGTTGTTTGCCCGCAAAAAGAAATAAAGCATCACAATGTAAAATTTTATCATTCCATTTTATTTTCATTGTTACGCAACATTAGAAGTATAAATATCTGTTTTAATATACAACATCTATGACATCCATAGAGCTTTCCTTGGGCAAAATACAAAACTCAAACACGTTTTTATTGCACAGATCCTAAAAGACAGACCATAGTAAGCAAGTTCATCTAATACTAGTTTTGCACAGATATGGAAAAAAATATTGAACTGAAAAGACAAGCGGACAAAAAGGAACCCGACACAGGATGAGCAGACATTGATAAGTGTAATAAACAGCACAACTAGGTGGCAAGGGAAGAAAGTCACACACTACTAGAAACACATCATCTGTGACATAGAACATAGATTTGGCAAATCAACAATATACAAAATATACATCCATGATGCTTTGTAAACAAACAATGAATGTGCTCTTGAGGATTTTAATGTCCGTCTTCACAGGAAAACAGGCATGGGGGGTAATAGATGCTCAATTATTCAAATATTTTGTGATCAATTTCAATCTGCATTCAGAGGCAGTTTAAAAAAAGACACGGAACTAATTCCAAATCGTCCTCTTTCACTCTGCCCTCGAACTGAATGGGGAATATTGTCCAAAATTAAAGATATTCAACATTAAAATTGTTGGAGCAGTAAACATACTGGTATGACCTTTATATGGTGAAACCGATCAATCCTGGACACAAATTAAACATTGCAGATATGTCAACAGGCCGCTCCTTGGGCCAAACCCTGTATTTGTCTCTCTCTCCTTCAGTTGAACACTTCAGCTCTGCTACCGGCTCCACCCAGACCGGTGACAAAACACCAAAGATTCAGGGGTAGTACGAGCAGAAATTAAAACATGTTTTTTGATGCCCCCCAACTGGACATAGGCGGAGACACTGACGAGATCAATCTTCCACCTCAAACCCTCTGTGGAGAAAGTGCCCTGATACTAGCTACAAGCCTAATCTCTAATATGTTATAGACACGCCCTTTTCTTCCATCACCCTCTGCCACTCGAATCGGCACCTTTCAAAAGTATCTGCTGAGTGGAGACAGGCTGAAACTGTCTTTATCTTTAAGGTGCATTTGTTCTCTCACAAAACATTAGCGATACATTTACAATATCCAATGCGAGTAAACATCAGATTCTGATAACATTAAAACCTCTACAATCAATCTCATGTGTTATGTTTTTGGAGTTTGCATTCTTGGATACAGTATGCCATTTAGATACATGATATTTTGTGCCAAGTTTAGATAAAGTCAGTTTGTCTCTTCAACATATACTGTAGTAGACAAGATTATTGTTTTGATATAGCCAACACAACAGAGCAAATACTGCATAATATACTTAGAATCCTAGGCTACCTGTGGTTGACATGTAGGGTTTGCAATTTAAAGGCATCTACAGTACAAACACATAGTGCATGTGTACGTGTGTGTGTGTGTGTGTGTGTAAATAGAGGAAAGTGAATTCTGATACACAACAATCTACATGTATAGTACCAAATATTCTCACGTCACCATGAACTGTATGTTATGGACATCAACTACAGTATGCTACAGTATGCATGTTTTCATGATTCCTCATACAAAACCTGTACTTCGGTAGGTACTGTACAGCTCTAAGCCGAGTGCTGAAGAGCTTGCGATAAGAGTCTTTAGAGATAGAAACACTAACGTATGGTATGAACAATGCCCAGAATGAAGCTTGAAATCAAAATCTTTCGCATCCCTGACACGTCAGCAGCGTCTTATCCAAACGCGCGTTACCTGCTATCATCTGGGCAGACGTGGACAGAAGTGGAGATGATGCCCAAAGCCGTTATGAATTTACTGCAAGAATTTCTTGGCAAACATACACTGAGTTGCTGGTTCCTCTCATTCATCAGCGCAAGGGAAGTTTGCTCTACACTATCTGAATATCTGTTGTCGTTATTCTCCAAACCATAGTTAAGCCGATAATACCGAGATTACGGCACCACCAACGATAAAAACAATGTGGAGAAATGCTGACAACCCTCACAGTTTTGTTATATAATGCTACATTATTAGAAAAAGCCCCTTCATGCCTTATTTTTCTCTCTTCAAGTAGATTTTGGAATATGTGATAACATAATAATAATATGTTATAGTCAGAAAGAGAGGATGCCTTCTGGACAGGATACGTTACATTAGCTTACTTTAGACCACAGTTATCAAGCAGAACATGATTCTGTAATATCGAGTATACAAACATGACATTGCAAAATATATACATATAATACAAACACTCATCTATCAGCCCGTGTGTCCCACTTTTTACAGTATCATCATATTTACATAAAACATATTGCATAAAAATCAAAATATTAGAACTGTACAGATGTGAGGAATGTGAAAAACACCACAGCTTGCTAAGAACAGCAAGTTTTATTTCCCATAATTCTAAGGCCCCTTCGCTAAACATGATTTCTAGAACTGTAAGATGATATTCCACATTTTCAAAGTTCCAGGTCAAAAGCACAGGACATAGTGCATTCCCTCCATGTACCGCTGAACAACACAATAGCGCACACTCCACCTCGACACAGACATAAACCAAGTAACGGATTACTCTGAACAGAAATAACCGTGATATTTCATCTCTGCGTTTGTTGATAGTGCTAGTGAATTGTCAGTCAGCAATCTCACCACTGTTTGTCTACTGCATTAGAAGTCTATCAGTTTTCAACATCAGGTGCTCCGAGCCCATAAGTAAGTAAGAGTGCAATTCAAAATCATTTATGGCACTGACTATACAGTACAGCCTTTATGAGGCTCCTCCCCATCGTCCCTGACATGCTGATTGCACAATGCATCCTGCTATCAACACAAACAAAACATTCACTAGATGAAAACTTTAAGAAATACAAGAAATAATCAGCAAATCATTGCCTACATTCAGTCCTACAGACATTTAAGTTATCGTAAGTATTCTTATTAAATGCACATTGTAATTGTAATGCAATGCACACAGGTGTGCATACACACACACACGCACACACATACACACACCTACCCCTCTATCAGCATAACAAACACTGTAACAGCTTCCCCGGTCTTCAAACAAAAAAGAAGGCATGATGATGGTTGCACAAAACTTTTTCTTAAACCCCAAAATCTCTAAAGCAATATTGTTTGCTGCTATTTTAATTTCCTTCTTTACTTTTTGTTGGTAGAACTACGCGGTGACTCCTTCAGCTGCTTGCACCTGCCAGTGTCTTTGTCTGAGCCTGCACCGCTCTCTTTTAACGCAGGAGGAACAGCTCTCGACGCGTCTCTTCTTGTGTTTTTCTGTGCAGACACGACCTCTTGAGCGGTTTCTTTTTTCTTCCTCTCAACCTGGTCCTTGCGACTGGAGGACGCCGGTTTGTCAGAGGCGGTAGCTCTGGAATCATGTGTGCCACACCTAGACGCTGGAGCGTCAACTTCACCCGGGCCCTTGTGAGCGTCTAATCTGAGCCCCTCAGACCTGGGACCTTCCTTGGACGCCTTGACTACAGGCTCCTGAGCTGCACAGTTGGAGATCCTGCCAGAGACGGCGCCGCTGCTCGCTGGATGTGCTTCTCTTTTCCCTGTGGCATTTGGCAGCACTGATGGAGGACCAGGCTGGGAGGGAACATCTGATGGTGATGGAGGCTCCTTCCTGAGCTGCCGTGGCTGCTGTTGAGGTGCAGTAAGAGTTGACGCAGCATCTTTTGGTTTCGAGTCAAGATCTTTAATGGCTGGAGCTGGGGTTTTGGGAGAGGGGTCTTTGTGTTTGGCATCAAGACTTGTTTTCATAACTGGCGTTGGAGCTACAGAGGGCTTTACAGTGGAGGATGAGGCTACAGTTTTAGCGGGGACAGATCTCTGTTTTGAGTCCATGGTTTCTTTTATTACATGAGTTGAGCTTGCTACAACACTTTTGGGTTGGGTCTCTCTTTTCTTCGCGTCAGTGCTTTCTCTGGCAGCAGGAGCTGCAGAAGGGGTCAGTCGCACTGATTCGTTCTGTTTTAAGTCAGAGTTAAGTCCAGCGGGCTGCAGCAAGGTTCCTTTCTGTTTAGAGTCAGAGATGACGTGAATGGGTGAAGTTGAGAGAGGACATTCTTTGCGTTTTGAATCTAGACTCCCCTTGACTACAAGGACAGTAGGAGCAGGAGTAAGAGATTTCCCTTCAGGAGTCTTTGTCTCCCGGTCTGCCTTCCCAGTGGTGTGAGATACAGGATCTGGGTCAGGCCTCGACTTACTTTTGGGACTCAAAACAGTTTGATTCACAACTGCTGAAGCTGATTGTTTTTGTTTCACTGTAGGGGCCATTGTAGTCTCTTTCACGTTGACTTCAGTTTTCTCCTTTTTGGAGATGGAACATTCTGCTTCAGTTGATTTGGGTTTTTCAACTGGAGAGTTTGTTGATGGCAGAGGCTCTCGCTCTTTAATTTCCACATTCCCTCCATTCTTTGTCTTTGGTGATTTGGGATCCTCTTTCCTCTGCTTCAATGTGCTACTGTCCACTACTGCCTCAACTAGCACAATGTCATCCTTCTTTTGATTTGAACTCAGCGGGACTTGTGCAACCTCATTCTGTGAGGTTGCTGTGTTCACTGTTGCTTTAGACACAGTTCCTTTATGCTCCCCTATTTTATTTGCATCTCCTTTTTTAGAGGCATCACCGTCAACCGTGACACATGTGCTGATTTCCTTCTTAGAGCATGTGCCACCTGAAACACCGATTTCCTTCTTAGAGCATGTGCCACCTGAAACACTGGTCACTTTCACAGCTGACCTGTTAGATTTGATGTCTCTGCTAAGGGATCTTTCAGTACAGTCCTGATCCTGTGATTTTGAACTACAGGTTTTATCTTTCTCTACGGATGGTGTTAGGCTAGAAACCTGCTGCTTGCTAGATGAAGAAGCGCTGTGCAATAACAACTGCTGTTTTGAAAGGTGTTGGACATCTTCTACAATGTAGTGTACAGATACAGGGTTGTTTTCCCCTTGCGAAACAGAGGTCATGTTTGAGCTATGCGCAGTGACCGGTTTCTCACAGCTCTGCAGCTGATTTGTCACTAGTTCAGGGTTTACATTTTGCGTTAGTAACACAGGTAAAGGTTCATTGGCAGTTGTGGTTGGGGTCTTCACTTGTGCAGGTGCAGGGGCAGTTTTTATGTCTGGATCTAGCTTAGTTGAAATCACAGAGTCTGCTGTCTTGGAGCTGTCAGTGTGTTGTGATGTAGTGCATGGTTTGACTCCCTGCTGTTCCATTTCATCCTCCTGATCTTCATTGCTGACCTCCCGTATAGAGGGCGTTTTTCCACAGGAGAAGTGGGAGATGTGTCGAGAGCCTCTATGCTCATGAGCCAGCGGTGAGTTGGCTTTCATTGTCCTGCTCTCTTGTTTAGTAGTAAAGGTGGACGCCTCCCCCTTGGAGGTTGGGGTCTTTAATAATTCACCGTGTCTATCCTGTGGTTTCTCACCACTACTACTGCATTTCAACTCTGTGGTTGGATGGTTTAGCTGCTCTTTGGAAGCAGCAATGCAATTTAAAGACAAAACAGGTCCAGGGCTTGGTGCACAAGCCAGGGGACTCTTCGGTTTTTCTGCAGGTTTGAGTTGGGGGCAGGATATCTGTCTTTCCGTAGGGCTCTGGAGCCACAGTGGAGGCCCCAGAGAAACACTGTCACTTATGTTCTCCACCATCTTGGACAGACAGGTGTCTGTTTTGGAAACTCTGGGCCCCGAGAGCAGGCCGATGTCCAGGGTGCCCTCCAGGGGTTTGAGAGAGGACACAAGGCGTCCTTCTAGTTTATATTCAGAGGAAGTCTTGCGAAGGGGACTCTCTGCTGATGAGATGAGCTGGAGCTTTTCCACAGCAGTCTCCCCCCTACCAGAGAAGAGCTTGGGTGCCAGACCCTCAGGGCTGGAGTGAACACTGCCCAGACCTCCCTTTATGTGGTCATGAGTCATGGCTGAGTCCAGCTGGAGGCTCTTGGACCTAGTGGAGCCAAAGTGGAGGTTCTCATGGATGCTGGCAGACAACCGACATATGCAGTCTTCTCGTTCTTCAAACGACAACCTCTTCCTAGTAAACTCTATGCTGGGAGCTTTGAAGTCGAATCTGTCTGGCTTCATACTGTCCTTGCCCTGTCTGGGCAGCTGCCAGTCTGGGTGAATAGAGCAAAGTGGTGATCGGAGCCCCCCCTCACTTTCAGAACTGCTGCCACCAGGTTCAGCAATGCCCTCACAGACACGTGTGTTAAGTTTCTTATACAGCACATCTTTAAGGGTGGTGCTGGCAGCTTTGGTCTCTAGTGGGCCAGACTCTGGGCTACTCTGGGTTTTGCTCTGGCCTCGGACCAGAAAACCTTTGTCTCTGTCATCTCCACACAGGGAGGTAGGATCAGACTCACGGAGGGCATCTTGCTTCTGTAGAGACTCTCTCCTCTCTGGCCAATCCTGTCTCTTCACAACCACCTTGGTTCTCAGCTTTTCCTTGTCAAGCTCCTCCGCAGACTCCTGCCGGACCACCTTGCGGCTGACTGGCCTCTTCAAGCAACCCTGTTCAGCAGGTCGGACACGTGTGATGGCCAGTGGCTCACAGGGTGTCTCCTCCACACTCTGCAAAATGGGGTAATCTCGGTCCCCGGACCTCAGCTCTTCACCCTGCGCCTCCTCTTGGGTCACCTCCAGGCTGTGTTTCCTGGGATACAGGTGCTTCTTATCACCTGTGTAGGAGGGAGACAGCTTCTCCTCAGACTGGACACGTTTCAGGAGGGGTGAGCGGGGTGGCTCAGCACTTTTGGGGCGTACAATGTGGCGGACAATTGTGGGTGGGGAGTGTATCTTCACTGGGAAGGCCTGGGTTGTCTTGGAGATGGCAACAGCATGCCCACTAAGAAGGGGAGAGGGTGAGCGTTGAGGAGATGTTGGTTGGGGGGTAGGTGAAGGTGTGCGAGCCAGGGGAGAAAGGGGGATACTGCCAGCTGATTTGCGGCGGAGCCTTTGTCCTGTCAGTTTGGGGCCGAGGCCATGGAGAGTGCTGGGACGAATGTGGCCTGAGCCTGCTGGGGAATCTGGGGCACTGGAACTGGGAGAGCTGCTCTGAGAGGAGTTCCCACCTGCAGGAACAAAGAGGCAACAGGGGATAGCAATAATTTAACATAGTTTTAGAAATGTATAGAAATAACAGTAAATATGGTGAACAACACTTTCAAGCCAACATCAAAGGTATAATCTACACCTGATTGGTTGAAATCTGGTGTGGGGCGAAACGATGCAGTGGGGGAGCGAGGCGACAGGCTGTGGGTGGGGGAGCCAGGGAGACTCTCACCAGATGACAGAGAGTGGTTGAGAGAGGAGAAACTGCGGCTTGTATGCAGTAGAGGGGAGGGCTGCATGGCGAAACGCCTGAATAGGGAGCGTCGCCTGGGGAAAGAAGAGAGACACAGAAAAAACAAATCAGTCCACATTAAGCTTGGGCAATATTTATCATTTTCTATTTGCGGTATATTTTCAATAAACAATATAGGATATTATTGTTCCTGCATAGGTGTAAAATTGCAAGACTATTGCAATTACCATAAACAGGGCCTGAGCTGGAGGATTGAGCTTAGGGTCCTATTATTCAAAACTAGACAGGCATGCACTAAACATGTGTTCATGTAAGTCCTGCTGGATAATGGATCTTTAGGTTAGAGTGCAAGTTGCTTGTTTAAAAAAAATATTTTGTAGCAACTTGATTTTCTCAAAGCATGCATAACACTTTGCTCAGACTATCCATATGTTATAAATGCATACAAATACCAAATTGGCACTGCTGCCTTTTATTTTGAACAAAACCTCTATTCAACATCTCTCTGCCATGTAACATAATATACAGATGTTTGTGCACAAGAACTCACATGTGTGGTCCTCAGTATCTATTGGATGGGAGCTACTTTGTCTGTCCTTGTGCAGTCCAAACGGTGCCATTTTCCTATATCCCACAATCTTCCTATCATATCCTTATATTTCTGCCAAGCATTGCCCACACACATTTAGGACATTTTGCTACACAAATGTATTGCGCAATATGTCAAGATGACAGTATGTTGAGGTCACAGCTACACCTTGTGGTTACACTACTGTATGAAAAATAAATGTTGTGGGGGAGAAGAAAATACATTCTACCTTCCTACAAAACATGAGGTACATACCTTTCTGGTGTCTTCTCCTTCTTGGGCTTCTTGGTACATCTGACCATCTTGCTTCTGTAGCTATTCCTCCTGGCAGGACCAGTTTTTATGGAGGTATTCTCAAAGGGGGTTGTGGAGATGGCCACTTTAGGACCACTCTGAGAATGAAATGCAAAAACAATTTAAAAATCCAGATGACGGAGGTGGACTGGTAGCTGGAGAGGTGCCAGTTCACCTCCTGGGCACTGCCAAGGTGCCCTTGAGCAAGGCAGCAAGGCCTGCTACTAACCCCCCAACTGCTCGGGGTGCTGTGCTATGCGGCAGCCCCATCGCTCAGACATCTCTCCATTAATGCATGTCTATAGGTCTCGTGTTTGCATGTATGTGTATTTTGGGGCCTATGTGTGTGTAAAATAAAAATAACAGTGCAAAAAAAAGAATTTCCCCTTGGGGATAAATAAAGTCATGCTTCTTACCTTGAGCAGGAGCTCCACCACTTCAGTGTGGACTAGACCGTGGACTGGTTCTCCATTCACGTGAGTGATTAGGTCTCCAGCTTTTAGTCCTGCCTTATGGGCCGGCCCACCATCCTCTACATTCTGAACGCAGACAAGAGGAAAATGTATCATCACCCTTTTCTTCACACAGCCCTTTGTGGTGAGATTTTATTTTTACAATATACCGGTTCATAATTATGAACAAGTTGTCTGGAGGCTGCTTTGGTCCTTACCCAGACCATGTGGTAGACTGTGTAGATGTCACTGTCACAAGCGTACACCCGGATGGCCCTCAGAGTGAAGCCAAACTTCTTCCCAGAGCTGTGGATGATGATAGGCTGCCGTGGGTTGGTGGTACAGAGGGAGGAGTCGCGGCTTGGGGAGGAGTCTCTTGAGGAGGGGTCCGAGGAGAGGGAGTAAGGAGACAGGGGGCTGGCAAGCGGAGACACCCCAAACATATCTGTAAAAAACAAGACATGATCATTGCGCATTTAATCAATTTATTTTTGACTTCTTATTCCAAGATGCTCAAGTTGAGGTTACCATAAAAAGAAACAGACCCACAAAGAAATGGAGAGACAGAATATGATAAAGCCCACTGGCCTTACATTCAGTGAGCCCAGTTCATTCGGCCCCTGCTGTGGGTGAGACCAATGGGATTTTCTCCCTCCCAGCAGTGAAGGCCACTTCCCTTGCTTGCTATCCTTATTAGAGGCTTGTACTCGGCCACTTTCTTGCAGTTACCCTATAAAATGGAGCTTTCACAGCAGGCGCAATGCTGAGCCAATCTGTCACAAACCTATAGTGCACTTTCATCACTTTCACATTATTTGTTGAAAGTCCATAGCTCTAATTAAAATTCTTGGCATGTTTTTGCTCTAACTATGTGGTGCCTCCCCATACTCCAAACATAGTTGTGTGTGTGTGTGTCTTTATGTATGACTGTGTGTGTGTCTGTGTATGTTCTTTGACTTACCCCCAGGGATCATAAGGGAAAGGGCACTGGCTGAAACAGACTTTGGGACCTTTGCCACAGCCCTAAACCTCTCCCCAGGAGCCTCAAGCCGCACAGTGGTGGTCTGGGGCCCCTGGGGAGAGGTTTAGGGCTGTGGCAAAGGTCCCAAAGTCTGT
>CABFOS010038792.1:3783-21785 GCA_900660315.1 Diretmoides pauciradiatus
CGCAATCTGTGTTTTAGAGTTTGTGTTCATTTCACAACATAGTGAGTGTGTTGCAGCAGGTTCACTTCCCCCACACAGTCACGGGCCTTGTTCTCTAACTGTGCTCTAGGCTACCTACTGCCACTGATTGGTCAGATACTGTAGGCTACCTACTGCCACTGATTGGTCAGATACTGTAGGCTACCTACTGCCACTGATTGGTCAGATACTGTAGGCTACCTACTGCCACTGATTGGTCAGTTAGGCATTCCAACCATGTTTTATGAATGACATGAGGTGCTGCCTGGCTAACTTGTGGCTTCAGCTTTTTTAAATTTCTCCTTGTTTATTTGGTTGAAAGGTTGAATCTTCGACCCTATTTGTATATGTTGGTGTTACTAATGGCTCTCAGAACCTCATACCTTGCCACATCACTGTCAGACCCATAATCACAGTAAAGAACACTCGGCCAGGGATTATTGCTATAATAAAACAATATCTTCCCTTTTTTTCTTCCTCTCACATATCCACAGCTGCATGTACATATTGTCTGGGGGATGGGGGAGAATGGAATTTCGCCTTTGATTTATACGATGGACCTGGTTTTAACCCAGCCCTACTGCTGGAAGCTTGCCATCACACTATTCAGTTATCAGTAAGCTCTTGAAAGTGACCAGATATTTTACGCCAGGTTTGGGTCACTCTGGGCAGATTGGGCGTTTAAGGAGTGGAACCTCTTGTCAGGTGAATGAGTAAGTCTGTCATACATACTTGTGCTTGCGGCTTCATTTATTAAGTCGGCCTAGAATAACCAGAGAGCATTGAATTCATGGAAAAAAGTTATGAAAATGAAAATAGTTATATTTAGCTGTTATTTTGTTTAAAAATATAGGATTATGAAGGTCCATGTGGAAACCCTATCTAGATCAACTTGTCCTATGGTTGATACAGTAGCTGGTAAGGCAGGTTGGAGAAGACGTACAGTAGAAGAGTTACAGTAGCTCCTTATTCTTTTATCTCTAGAAGGGCTATGCTAAAGTCTTCCACTTGTAAAATGTCTGTTGGTAAGCTCTGTAGTGGTTGGATAAGCAAAAGGGAAATCTAGAAATAAATAAAGTGGATTAGGTCCTCTGAAAGCTCCATCTTTGCCCTACAGCCGACTGGGTACCTCTCCTGTCTGCATGATAATGCTTTTGTCAAGGCTTGTGACCCAGTTGGTACAAAGCGGGAAATTACGTCATTTGCAAATATGCTTTCATTCTATGATAGTGTATAATTGTACAAATGAAATGAGATTATCTCTCTAGTCCTCCACAAACAGCCATCCAGCTTTATAGGGGGGATTGGAAAAAAGTGATAATTTGCCAAAAAACCCGTGGCGTGAAAGCATGTACTCAACCTTGGGCCCAGGTTATTTTAAGGAAAGCCAATCTTTGATCAGCCAAGCTGAAATGGCTAAGATAAGTGGGAGCTACATCTCGCGGCAGGACCGCGCACCAGTCTGATATTGCTATTTCCTCCCTGGTTTCTCAAGAGCGGTAAATAGCTGCTGCCCCCACCATTCCCCCTACACCTCCTCCCCTCCCCCTTTATCTGCTCCCCACTTTCTTCTGGAGATCTCTGTCACTTTAATCCACAGAGTCTGCCGCTGGTTAACAAGGAAATCCTGTGTCAATTATCACCAACCACTTCCTGCTGGGAGAGCAGTGGGGAATCAAAGGGGCCTGAGAGTCTTTCACACCAGAGAGGAGCAGTAGGCCTAATTAAATGGCCCTTGTGTCCTGCTGGCTGCTGGTGGCCGGGTGACAGATAGCCCAGCCCAACGATAACCTCCTTCAGCTGATGATGGTTTTGATAGGGTAGCTAGTAGGTACTTTGGGTGCCCTGGTTGGCAGATTGTGATCCAGGAGTCCAAATTAACTCGCATCCACAATGCCACGCTTTGTTGAATGATGGATGATGGATAAATTATTTGAAATGTATGTAATCGTAATGTAATGTGTGTATAAGAAATGTAAGTAAGTCATTCTGTTGGAAATGAGAGCCATGGTGTTGCTTCTGCAGAATATGCATTATGGTTTCAAAAAGCTTGCACTCAAAATCCTGTGTTGGTTGAGTCTCCTCTCAGCTAATATAAGACAGAGAAAACATTTCAATTCTATTTTCATAATTCTGGGAGAAATAGAACCAGAGACCCATGATGCATCATTGCATCTTTGCACACTACTGGGTGAGGCATGCTTATTCAGTTTTGATATGCCACATTTTCTCTCAATTCTCAAAACTCTGGAAAAAGGTTATTTGAAGCCCAAATATGCAACACTCAAAAGCGACAATTCCCAGACCACTTTCAGGTAGAGGTCTGTGAAAGCTGAACTTAAGGTTCAAACTGCTTTTTATCGACTTTAAGCATCATACAGGGTCAGCAAATCACCAACCTGCTTGCTTTGTAGTCGTCATTTCAAACTAAACTGTCACTTACAGGTATCTTGTGTTGCCTGCATAATGTCAGATTATGCTATCACCCACAGTCACTGCCAAAAGAAGCTCTTTCTGTTCATTAAAAAAGTTAGCTTCTAAAAACTCACTTGAATTATCATTTCAAATAGAGCCAGTGGTCTATGAAATATGTTTCCCAGGGATTGGTTATGGATTGTGCATGATTGATAGAATAGGTAATTTATGGGTTGAAACGAAGTGAATAAATGTTATACATATTTACAGAGTCATAGTCAAACCTTTTGGGATATTTTGCATTAAAACAGTCTAAATATTGTACTTCAATTCCCAAACATAAAGAGATATGATACTATGTGTTGGTACAGTGGAGAAATTTTACATTGCAACCAAACACTAAGAACAAAGAAACTTAAAGCTGAAGTTCATCCCAACGTCCTCCCTTCCTCCTCTCCCGGTCCCCACTCCCGGAGACAGCCTCAACCCCCAGCGCCTTGTCCACCTTTACATTTTCATATGAAGGAAAGGGGCTGCAGAAAAACCAATTTACTAACAGAGCGACATCATCTGTTTGGCCGTTTATCTCTGACACACCACCCCTCAGTCCAGTGTTGACAGTACATGATATTCCATTAATCTGCCTAATGAAAATTTAACCAGTGTTATAAACAAATAATTGGCCATTATCCTCTCAAAGATCCCGAATAAATTACTTGGGCGTTTTTCATGGCTTCTGAAAGAAGAAGAAGCCGGCCCCTCCTGAT
Organism: Diretmoides pauciradiatus; assembly: GCA_900660315.1. Taxonomy (NCBI): domain Eukaryota; kingdom Metazoa; phylum Chordata; class Actinopteri; order Trachichthyiformes; family Diretmidae; genus Diretmoides; species Diretmoides pauciradiatus. The sequence continues at coordinate 6,984 of CABFOS010038792.1, forward strand.
TGATGTTGGAATAAATGCGAGGCCGGCTCCGACGCTGCGAGTGGGTCTCGGCTAAGCCTGTGATTGACGTAATGAGAGTCTTTGGGGTGAGTAAATGTTCCAAATTGCTCAGTCATTAGCTTTTGCTCGGCTGTCTGAAGATACCCCCGGATCTGCAGCGCGGGTCTCTCCTCTTGTACCATTCCGCCTGCAATTACATTTTCATTTAGAGCAAACCTCTGAAGTCCGATAGGCAGGCCCCTTTTCATTATGCTGGCCTCCTTTTTCTTTTTTTTATCTAAATGGTGTGAAATGTCTCTTCATTTAGACCAATTAAAGTTGAAAAAGACTGCGCTGTAATGAATTATCATACAAATTATTTACTTAATGCCACAATCTCACTCCCTCTCTCCCTCTCCTCCTCTCTCATCCTCCTCTCTCTGGCACCGGGGATGCACAGAGTGCAGGCAGATAGGGAATACGGTGCGAGAGAAGACGTGGTGGGAGTCCACAATGGATCTACTTTGAAATTGAAACTTCCTTCAAAATGATATGCTTGCATATTTTGCTCATATTTTGCTCTGTCTTGCATGAACTGAGGGCTGCATATGGACAAGCTCGACAAACGGAGGAGGATGGAGAACCTGACATCTGAACAAAGGGAATAGTACAGTATGCCGTCAATATGCCTCATTTCAGATATTTCATTTCACGAGATGTCTAAGCTCTTCTTAATTAAGAACAAGCTTATGGTTTCAAATTAACTCATTTAATTGAGGGGACCAGTTAGGGAACAGTCTGCAAGACGGTGAGGAGAATGTCTCCAGTCTCCATCCGGAGGCTGTTGGCTGACACATAAACACTGGGAGAATTCTCAACTATCACAGCAGCCCCATCCATACCTCTGGGACTGCCTCTCTCTATCCCTTCTCAATGAGACACACACTGACAAAGACTCCTCCATTAGCTTTTCACCAACAGAACATCTATTTAGCGCATATTCTCCAGCCATTATTCACGTAAGCAGCCAATGCACCATATTAGGGTTGTTTTTCAGCAGCCGACATAATGGGGAGGGGAATGAAACCGTATATTTCTTTGAATGTTTTGTTTTTTTAAACGAGTCAGTTCATAGCCTGGTTGTGCTGGGTAAAGCTGGTGGAGCTGAAGTGACTTGTCACCATGGAGACGGCAGCTTCTGCTTCATGCCAGAGCAGTTCTGCAAAAGCCCCAAGATGGGAGGCGGGGTTTGGGGGGCAGGAAGGGGCTGTTAGTTTGTCCCCAGCCCAGCCTGCCGTTCCCTCCCAGCGCTGAGGGGGAGCGTGCCTGACCTTCCATGGAACCCAGATTTGTCACTTGAGGCCATATTTAAAAAAAAATCCGGGCTGGCGAAATGAAAAGCCCCGGCCCGGATAAATTACTGTTCAGTTTCAAAATGTAGTCCAAAATCTATGGGGAAAAATAAACTCAAGAGGGGTCAGTTTCACAGGAGGTGTCAAAGTGTTGTTAAACTCACTGGGCAATAATGTTAAGTACTCCATGATTTGCGCTAATTGGTATGAAATCACCCACAGTCCTTAAGTGCAGCTACTGCTTTGGTTTGCTGCCTCTGCTCTGTGTCAGGGCCGATTCTTTTTGACAGCTTGGAAATACAAATACAAAAATGCCATATGGATCGCCCACCTTGTGAGCTTAAGTCAAAGGTACAAAGAGGAAACGGATTTCCAACAGAAAATCTTCTCGTTGTTGATTTTGCCCTCTTATCAAAGGTAAAGAATGCAAGTGCTATTTTCTCATTATCAATGAACGCATTAAAAGGTGCAGATTCTTTTGCGAAGGGAACTGTTATGAATCTTCCGAAACGATTTAAACACAATGTCAGGATTGCTTTTTGATGACAAACAGTTAACAAGCAGAGGGGTGGCAGAATGTCACAATATCTCCAAATATTTTTACCCTAAAAAGAAATGCTTTGCTTATGCATAGGAGACAATTGACTGTTACAATTAGTAATAAAATACTGCTCTGAGAGGAGATTGGATGAATTTCAATGTCAAAACCGCCTCAATTAGATCTCATGGGATAGTGAGGGTGTCCCATAACCACATATGGCTAGACAGGAGCTATTTGCTCACTCAAACACCGAGCTGTCTGAGTAATCATACCCAAGTACTTATTATGTATGGCCGTGTGCACCCGGATGCATGTTAATTTGGTGCATGTTAACCTTGTGTTTCTATGGTCAGAAACATAGAAGCCATATATAATGGTTTTATGCACCAACATGATTACCTGCAAGTGCATTAAACTTAATATTCCCAATGCAAATTTCAAGCAGGTTTGATTCATATCTGCTTCAATACTCGTGAAGCATTCTATTGGCTGTAGCTGCAGTTGGCATTAGCATAACAAGATCAAGACAGGTTAATCCTAAGCGCTTCTGTAAAGAGCTGTATCTTCAGTGCCACTGCAGCTCAAAGAACAAACATGTCAGCGGGTGATGACACCAAGTGTGCGAATGAAATAGCCACCTGTCATGAAACGTTTCCGTCTTGGCGTTAAGCAGTTAGGCGACATGAGAGGAAACTCTTTGCAAACCTGCGGGCTAACATTACCTCCCTGTTACTGTAGCACAAAGGGTTTGTTTCTTCAGTATTAATAACCAAGCCTCACCTAAAAAATAATTTGAAAGTATGCATACACTCTTGAATAGGAGAGGGTAAAACAATTAATTAAAAGTGGAACAGGTTCTTATTTTAGTGGAAAGTGGAAAAATGATGAGCCTTTGTTGGGGAAGGCCCAGGAGCAAAGCTTTCATTAGCCTACATGCATGGCAAAAGCAATTCATCAACTGTAATTTTGCCTCAATGGGCAAAAAAAGAGGGATCAACCTCAGCATGCTATTTATGGAGATTTACGGAAGTCTGGGAAATGCTAATGTGATTAACATTTATCTACAACATGTTTCGAAATGGCCTCGTGTCCACATTTTGCCTTCAAGATTAAGTTATTGCACTTACTCGAGAAAAGAGAAAAAAATGGGGGGGGAAAGAAAAGAAAAATATGGAGTGATATAGAATCTGCTTTGCAGTGCGAGAGCACACAATGATGATTTTTGGGGAGAATTTTCTGTCACATTAGTGGAGGATTTCTTTTCTCCCCCAATCCCCTCCCTTCTCTCTAAATATCTCTCTTTATGTGTGTCTGTCCCCAGATGAAGGCGCGGCGAGCAGAGCGGCGCTTTTGTCCTACCGGAGTGTCTCTCTCGAAAATGTGAACTGTTCCACGGATTAGCTGAGCAGAGATTTATTTAATGCATCCTCATAGAGTATTGTTGAAATCTATTTTGGGATACGGAGCTTGCCAAGCTCTAAGCCTGGTAATATATGCCTGCTACAGTTTAAGAGAGAGGGTTCGGAGACCCTCTTTATGTTGGGATCATATGGATCATACAGAGTCATTGAATATGAAAATATTGCGGGCTGGTGCCACATTTATTGTTTTGGTGCAGGGCCCACAAAAGGCTGTTTCTGTGCCCTCTCTCCTGTCTCTTGTTTGTATGGCCTGTTTAAATATTTGATGTCCTAGAGAATGTTTGTGATATTCGCCAGATAAGATACTGCACATGCATATGCCATGAGAGGCCCCTATTTAAGACTCCGGCTTAAGGTTTCTGAGAGGCCAACAAAGCCACGGATGGAAGAGACTGGAGTGCATTTGCATTTAAGCTGTGGATTTGGGAGCAGCAAAATGAATACTAATAATGTATCTTATTAAAAATGCTAAGTATTTACCTTAGAATTCCCTCTTCCATAAAACCCTCCAAATAAAATCAAGACATTTTTATTCAATATCTGTAATAGTGTGTTTAGAGCGAATGTCACAGTCCATGTCAATTTTTATTGAAGACAGTGCCATGAAATATATTCTAAATTTCATCATTACAATCATTTCCTCTCAAGACTATCGATGAGTTTCAACTTGCTGATCTCAGCAAAAAAGTCCCAACAACTGAACTAACTCAACCCAGACTCCAACTCCACTTCCCAGCATGCCTCAGGGGATGGGCTAAGGTTTGGACTGCTTCTGCTCGCAGTGAACAGGGTAGCGATGTGACAGAGAGTGACACAAAAGAGGAAAGCCAGGGGGTGTGCAGGAGTGGGGGAGAGGGAGCCGGACAAAAGGGGAAGACATGGGCTTTGCACGGAGGACACGATAAAGCCAGGAGCATTATCGTCAGTGTGAAAGACGGGGGCCATACTTCAAACGGGATTTTCTCTCCATGACAGGATACTCCGCTGACGCAGAGCAAATAGCTCTCTGTTGCAGTAGAGAGCTTCAGGGCTTCTAGGGTGCTTTGTAAATGCAACAAACTACAATGCAATGATAGAATCTCATACAGAGAAAACCAGACCTGCTCAATACCAAAATTATAGATAAGTAAAAGGAATGGTGGTAAGGAGCATTTGAAAATTCATAAGTCAATGAAACCTTTTTATTTATTTTTTGCATGAGAAAAATGTGGCTTCTCCAGACTTGAAATATGATTCTCTTGAATAAGAAACACATCTGTAAAGGAAGCAACATTTGCAAATGATGCTTTTAGTTGCATATAGTGGAGGTATTACGCTTTACAAAAGTGGCTCTTGCAAGGAAGCCACAGGGTTCAATCAATTAGTCTGTGATTATTATTACTTCTGTTGTTATTGCTAGTCCCACCAGCCAGGATTGTTATGGTAACCCTAGACACGGCCCATAGTACTAATCCCTGCCCCTTCCCTAACCTGAACCTTTACTCTCTTAATCAACATCATATTCAGAGCAAGTGGGCAAAATATTTACATGTTATCTCTTGCAGTGTTCGGTGAGAATTTGCTTTCAGTCTGGGAATTTAATGCTGAAGTTGTTAGCGTGCATGCGTACACTGGTGTGCATATATGAGTCTGTGTGTGTGTGTGTGTGTGTGTGTGTAATTCTGTCCGGAATTGGTTGTTGGTTTTTCATCCTTTGTCTGAGTTGAAAGTCACAAGGACATTAGGGTCCCAATAAATTAGAGGAAGAAAGGCTCTTATTGTAGATGGGCTGTCGTGGGTGGTGTAACTCTGCCTTTATACAACTCTGTCTTGTACATTATGGTGTTACTGACAATACGACTTGAGTCTGTGTCTTAGAAGTTGTGGTAAAATACAAGATATTTTGAGTTAATAAAGACAAAAGGAAAGCCACAGCTAGACAAGTTTATATCCCAGACTGGGTTAAAAGCTCTCCTTTTATTTTCTTTAATATTCAACCCATCTGTCCTCAATTCACAAAATGACTATTGAGAAGTTTGATCCAACAACAGCAAATATGAACTGGACAGCAAGATAAAGCAAAAAGCATGAAAACAGCGAAGCAAGTAAACACGACAGCGAGACAAAGATATTTCCTATGCAAAGCTCGCACACAATGTCATGTGTGATAGCGACGAATGCTGTCCAAGTCACACGCAGGGGGGTTGGTGGGGAACAGAAACGAGGTCGGCCGCCTGCATCTTCCAACGATTCTCCCTCTTAGCTTTGATTCCGTTGATCCAGTATCTCGCCATATAGCCAGGGACACAAAGCAGATTTCAGCTTTGGGCTAATCTCATTAAGAAACTCTAACCACCCTATGAGTAGGGTGGGGGGGGGGAAGCAACTCATTCTGCACCATGCCAGAGCCAAGGCTCAGGGAGGCAGGTGTAATGTTACATAATTAGCCTCTAAACGGTAAAAAGGAGATTATTGCAAATGGCCTACTAGCCAGCACATGCAGTGGACCTGCTCCCTGAAGACTCGCCAGTCTAGTGAAGCTGAAAGAATCTCTGGGGAATTGATGTGTGAAAAAGGAAAAACAGGTTATTTGCAGTAAGCGGTGGTATAGGGCGTCATACACGGTGAGGACCCTCTGTGATTTGGTCCAGTTGAGTGTACTGAACAAGAGTTTGATTAGGGGCTAAAGCAAAATAGACAATGGCTACGACTGAAAGGAATGTTATTCATCAAGCTACATTTACATTCCAGCCGGTGAACTACGTACCAAAATTGACATGTCGCTTTCTTCCTTTCCTCCCATCTTTCTTCCCTCCCCTGAATAAGTGGTAATGTTACTTTTAAACGCCCGAAAACTGCATGAGGGGAACTTAGTGAGGTCTGAGTTTGTGCTCCTGCTGAGATGTCCTGTCAACCGCTAGCAGGGGCTCTGCCGCTAACTCTTCACAGAAATGGCTAACAGAAGAATTGATGGAGGCTGTATGATCCGGGGAGCCCACACCTAGTCACTCATAACCTCAGGACTGGATTACCATGTCAGATTGTTGCCATATGTGGCACGGCGCACCACTCTTGCAATGACAGTGATCAACTACTACTGTTCACCAGCACCATCCAACAAACATTACTGCCAGAGTTCAAACACTGAAGGGACTGAAACAGAGGATTTCTGCAGTATGTACAAGTATATTAGCCCAGCCAGTGGATCGTCCACCAAGCTTGCTAATTAGAGAAACAGATGATCTGGAAGTCTCTATGGACAGGCCCAGTTAGGACAAAGAAAGAATGGCGGCATTCCTTTGTTGCCTCTTCAGACACACTGAAGCATCGGCTCGCTGTTACATAAAGTTGTATAACAAATGAGCCTGGGCTCTTTGAACTGGCTGACCACACAAGCCTGGAAGAGTCACTAGGAGCCCAACATGTGGCAGCAATAAGATGGCCCCGCCCTCCGCAAGACATGTGGGAGACACTGCATTCCAGTGGAGCTCATTAAAGTTAAAAAACAAATCCAACAAACACTGCCCGAGTCTCAAAGGAGGACCATGAAATATTTAGGACAGGCCAGGGCAAATTACGTCTGCTATTGCTGCTCTTCTTTTGTCTGTTCTACGGCCAAAAGTGAGAAATTTATAAAATTCTCATAATTGTTAGGATTTTTTTTTTTGCTCATCATCTCAATAACTTTTATGAGTTGCCGTGATTGACAGCTCAAATTTTCCAACATGTTTTAAAGAGAGTAACATTTACCATGGGGTTTACAAAGTGTACAGATGTGGTTGAGCATTGAAACCTGTCGTTGGATTGGGCTTATTTATTATGCTGTTTGTTCCACCCGTCTGCCCCGTTAAGCTACGTGTTGTCTGTTTAACTTGGCTATAAAGAGACTATTGCTGACTTTCTGTTTGAACTCCTCCTTATACAGTTGCACGAGTAAAGGGCGTTATTTTTTGTTCGGTCGCTTTTCTTTTTTTTTAAACTATTATCATTATAAAATGTGACATGATATTCAATTTGTGTACATGACTTCACAACGCGAGGCCATGCATTATGAGGATCCCAGAGAGTATTCACTTAAGATTGATAAAAAACCCAATAAAATCGAATGCCCACCGGGGAGACCGTTTCCTCGCTGTGTGGAAGACATCTGGCGTGATTATTTTCAGCTCTTCAGCTAATCCTCTCTAAATGTAAACTGAGGAAAAATGTGCCAAATGGCTTTAGAGCAAGACTGAATTTTGGACTTGTGGAAGATTTAAATGAGTTTTATAGAAATGTTAGAGGCATTATTGGAAAACACAGTGAGACAATTGTAATTAGTTTTCAGCCTGTCACATTTATAATCATTATCCCACTTTTTAGACATGCCAATTTTTGACTCCCGTTAACCATTGGAGAACCGTGTGGAGAAGATACAGCAGGTTTTTTTTAATTTTCATGTTTGGATGTGCTTTCATGTTAGATGTTTGATATGTAGACTGGAAATGCTCGAGTCGTGTGCATGCCATTCAGAGGTGGCCCAGTAAGAGCTAATCTACTTGTCAGGGTTGACTGCCAAGCATATCAGCCCACACACTTCACAATATGACTTTATTCATACTGTAGATTTGGGACATTAACTGTCTCTGCCCACCAGAACACAACACTTTACGCCCACCACCCTCGAGGAAAGAAGCCTACATTATAAGCCTCTGCAAATGATAAAAAATAAAATAAAAATAAATTGGTCCACATCCTAGTCACCTCACAACTCTGACTCTATCACCTTCAGAGCTGTAATCCAACCTGAGATACATGCCTCGCTCAAATCCTAGCAATAACTCTGACCTGAAGCACTTGTGGGTTTTTCATGTTCTTGTGCGATACAGAAAAGCGGCGGGCGGATGTTTGAGCGACGCTAGCTTTGTGTTACAGAACAATTCAGCTCTGCCCAATAACATTTGAGAGAGAAAAAGGCTTTCGGGGCTATTATGCTTACAGTATATATATGATAGGGGACGTCTATCATGCCTACCACCCTAGTCAGTACAAAGGATTCAGGGCATGAATGCTTTGTGATCAAACAGAAAAAATGAATTTCATGATCTGGAAACGTCTCGTAGAATAGCTTCTGACTTGGAACCAAGAGATGCATTTGATCAAGCTTATGACGCATAGTACCATAATAAAAGTGGTTGGCATGATTGATTGAGCTTGAATAATGGTGCCTCATGGCCATTTCATAAATCTCTAATAGGGCGGTGACCTCAGTCGCCGGCACTTCATAAATCTATATCAACAAAATTGGAACTTCAAAAAACACATAATACAGCAAATATGTCTAATATGTTTGCTTCAATTAAAGAAATTGAGTTAAGGTCAAATAGGCAAGGTTCACATATACATTAAGCGTAACCCATTGAGCAATTATTTAGAAAGTAATAACTCCTCGATAAAGAAGAAAGGACATAAGGACATCTGCAGCTGATTAAAGCCTCACAAATTTACAATGAGGAGGACGAGAGATGTCAAGGTTTCACACTAATTTAATAGTCTTCCTGACCCAGCTATTATAAGAGATTCTTTTGCATAACAAAAGTGTAATGTTAATTTTAACTCTAAACCGTAAAGCGGAGGAGATGTCACAGTGAGAAGCACTACCAGATGGAGGAAATATCACTCCGTACTCTATTGTAGCAAAGGCTAAATGAAAATAAAAACGGATCCAAAGTTCACAATGGCAAAGCTATTCAAATAAACCAATAAATAAATGAGTGTACAAATGTGTAAGCCTCAGGGCAAAGAGGGGATCTTGCTGCCAAGACACAATCTTAATCTCGACTTGTAGTGCACCACAAGGGGCAGTGTGCAGTCCATGACAGCTCAGGACTGCAGCACCGGCATCTGATTCACTGCAGGCTCACAGAAGTCAATTAAGGTTAGCAAATAGTTCCATATTGCCAGAACTGCTCGTGAGACTGAAGTATAGGAACAAGTGAAGCAATGTCGTGACGCCCCTGAAGTAAAAATATACATTTATCAGTTAACCGTCTGGTTTTATGCACTATATATCAATGCTGTGCTGAACGAAACAGCTGTGTTGTTTTATTGCACAAGGTGTTGCAGGAGAGCTCGTGTGTGTTAACACTGTTAATATAATCTTCCTGGGCAATATACTGGACTAATACTAACAAGAAACCTGAGCAATAGTCTATTATTTCCAAAATGGTAAACTATTAATGTGCAATATGCCATTAAAATGGGCTGAGGGGAATGCTGGATATTTCATATTGCCAATAACAGCCTAATTAATGTTGTTGCAGGTACTGGCAAAGAGATAATGTGTGTGTAGGAGATATTTGCATGCACACATTCTGTATTATGCACTTATATATATATGTATTGTGCATTGTATGGTAATGAATTTATAGCTGTGTGTGTGTGTGTGTGTGTGTTGGAGGGGAGTTTTTCATATATCCTTGCAGCAAAAAAAAGGAAAAAGAAGCCATCCATCCCACTGAAGGGGCTGCAGTCAGAGAGCGGAGGGGGGCTGTAGTCAGAGAGCGGAGGGGGGCTGTGAGGGTATGGAACTTGAGAGCACAACCTGAATCACTTTCAATCTGTGTACTAAATTGATGGCGATGAAAATAAGACTGGGAGACACAAAAAACACTTGTTTGCAGATTAATGTCTTGAATGGAGGCTTGTGAGGGCCGTCTTTGTGGTCGGCCTCACATGTTGTGCCTTGGCCCTCACCTGAGACTAATGGTCAGAAGACCCTCAAAGCCTCACTGGTCTAACTACACGGGAGGGGGGGGGGCTGAAATGATAGCTTAGAAGTCTCACAATTAACGTTCATAAATACTGTAGATATTTAATAATAAACAAGTAAGTAAGCCAACGCATTGGGGTGATCACTGCAACTGCAACTCAGTTTGTTTTTCCACAATGTCACATTTAGGCTCTAATATTCTCTGGGAGAATGAATATATTTGTTGACTAACAGCATGGATAAAACTCTTAAATATTCAGAATTTTTAATCTGGTTTAATATTTCCACCCGTTTTATGCAAATTAGAGTCTATTAGCATAATCTCATTTGAGAATACATCCTTTTAAAGTAAAAGATTATAACCTATTTTTTAAACACATATATAAATCAAAATGTTATATTGAAATGTTAATGTTTTAAAGTCTGTGTGCTCTGCGAGTGAATTTACATATAGCGTTTTTTTGTTTTTTTTGCATTAGTGGTTCCACCCTACATGAAAAGATACAAAACCTCCACGAGGGAAAACATCCAACAGCTTAAATGTGTTAGCAAACATGAAAAATCCATTTAGAGAGCCACAATAAACAACTGTAAATAGCCTCTTTGTGCTATTTTTCCCATACTACATATTTCTCCCTTGTTTCTTACAGTATCACTTTCCACCGTACCAATACTGTACTTGACAGGTAGAAATGAGATTTCCTCGAGAGGAGAGAGAGGGAAAAGGTAGGACATTACCTCCAGCCATTTAAGTGGAAACAGGGTCTGTAAAAGCTTCGGCGAGATATCGAGGTGGATAAAGACGTAAGAAAGGGCCATTATGCTGCCGGAGGGGACTCTATCTCTCTCCATCCCTCCCTCCTCCCTTCTTTACGTCTGCCTTGAACTTGTAAGGAGTTCAGCGGGTCTGAGCCTACAGTCCAGACAGGCCTCTGGAATGTGAGTGCGGCCACTCAAGCCCGTCTGACCTGCCACCATACCAGCTCCATTTCACTGGGCTAACTTACCTATTCATTTACAATGGGACCAACTTTATCTCCCCTCGTAACACAACATTAACTGCCAAAGAGCTGGAAATGCATTATCAGCCCGCCCCAAAGCTTGGATTGCTTCCCTCATAAATAAGATCATTATACGAGTGGTAATCCCATTAAATAGATCATTTTGCAAATATCTAAATCCAATTAATAAAGTGTTTTCAGAGGGGGTGCAGCAAACACTGCTTTTTAGAGAGCTGACATGCTGTGACTCCAGCTCTTTGTTCGTCACTGCCTTAGTAGCATGTGTGATGTTAATAAGTACTAACTGGAAGCCTGAAGCACACTCAAAGAGAAAGCAGGGATTCACTGTTGCTTATTCTGGTAGAAGACATCCAGCGACTTTCATAAGGGGGTTTTGATTATCAATAAGCGGCATTAAAATAATGTTGACTTCTTACCAGATAGCTTTAATACGCTCTCAGCCAAATAACTTATGTTCAAATTCCTTCAATACCTTTCACTGTGGCATTGCTCCCATAATGTGCTTATAGGATGACCTTATACTATAATCCTATCAAAACGCTCGTATGCGGGACTGGGCCACATGACCTAAAAAGCATTTAAATGGTTGCCAGATGGGTTGACAAATTAGCCATTTATGGAATTAATCCAAACTAGTTTCCTAAATCATTACCAAGACTCATCAGTGGAAGTGCCCTCCAAGTGCCCTTTAACTTTTGAACACAACCGCGTCACTTTCTCTGGACCATTAGCCAGAATATTAGAAAGAGAGCAAACTATTTTACTAATGAATTGCTCCTGCATAAACTAAGCATCTGAGGGGGGGAAAGAGGCATTATAATCCTAAAGTAGATGCCCCCGAAGTGCTTGTGTTTGTTCCACTGAACTAATAAAGTGCATAATCCGATAAAGGATGGTATCCGAAGATTTGATTGCGCCTGAAGTGGTTGTTTTACCTTTGTGGGGAGTGCGTCTAGCATGGTAAGAATGTTTGCGTATCTTTTCATGGTTTTTAATTGCCAGCTGAAGCTGTTGTGGTTAAACTAATTAGAAAACAGTGCCCCTGGGTGATGTGAGCACATTGCACTCTCTCATCCAAAGCTTATGAAGTCAGCTGCCAATGCATGTCATTTATATGAATGTTTATGGTACAGTTGTTTGTTTAAAAAATGTTTAAACCACAGATCTAATCATGTTTTTGACCTGTGTGTGCACTATCCAGACAGAGAGGATCTCCTTTGTCTTGATTATTTTTTATAACATGGAGATCACCTTAATTTGAGTCACTATGGCAACAGTTTCCAATGCCCTTCCGCCCGTCCACACAAATCATGATACCCAAACATGTATGTCAGTGTGAGTGTGTGTCTATGCATGTAGTTATTAGAGTGAAAAGTTTTAACACTAGTGGGAAACTCCATTGTGCAGCTCGGCTTGCTCTCAGCATCTTAATGACAGCCTCATTAGAAGTATCATGGTAGTAATTATTCTCCTCATTTGAAGGGAAAGCCTGCAAAGTGGGCAGGTGAGGAAGGAAGGCTGTGGTTGACCAGGCTCCCTCTCTTTCCAGTCTGCTTTTACCTGTCTAATCTGTCTTTTTCTAATGAAGAGAAGGAAAGAGAGAACAGGAGAAAGAAAGATGTCAAGATTGAGGTCGGCTCCCCCCCTAGCAGGGTCAAACTTGAGGGGTTAATACCTAGTGTCCAACACTGCACATAAACTCCGCTGAGCTCATCACACTAATTAAACAGACACACATCCTCTCGGAGCTCCAATGGCCAATCGCTGCCAGCTAAAAAAGCAGTCCATTCATGGCGGTTGGCAGGGTGTGCGTGTGGGGTGGGCTAGGGAAATGCTACCTGCCCTTCCTCAGTTTGATTAATGTGAAGAACAATGGCGCTCTTGTGGCCCGCGAGCCCCACTCCACTTGGTTCTGGTTCACCGCTCCGGGAGAGGGGACTGCATGTTCCAAACTCATACCCCTAGACGAACCACCACCTAGCCCTACAACTTCTCCACCACTGTGTTCCCCTAAAAACATCCATCATCTGCTCTCTCAGCTTGTTCGTAGGACAAACAAAAGCACATATTTCACAATACTGTAATGTGACGAACATACGTCTTAAACACGGCCACATATGCAAAAACCATATATTTGGTTACGGTTTCAATCGGCACAAGTCTTGTTTGTTAAATTTTGCCGACATCTTTGATTCTAATTGCTTTGGTGTTTCTCCGCTGCACTTCCCAGAGATCACACTCAACAGTGCTTCCACTATTTTATTTTGATTTTCTGCTCAGGTGAAACTACCCAGTTCTTCTTCTATTTATTCTAAACAAACCGCTGCTGCCGTAACGTAAAACGCATCACTTCCTGTGCACCAAAGGACGCAGCAGCAGTAGAGTAGTAAAACATTTATTTATATGAAAATGGTCTGGTTTGTTTGTCTTGCCAGACAGTTATGCCCTTAAGCGTACAAATCATTTTCCCCCCCCAATGTATTAAAACACTATTTTGTCGAGGCCTGATCTCAGTTTTATCTAACATATTGGACTGTGCTTCTTTCTGGCTCTTGGCATGGAGAGTAACTGACAGCCGGCAATTACCTCCAAGGGATAAAGACATCAACGTCATCCCTCTGAGGGACTGACAGCATAATGTTACGTGTGTCAAAACTTGGGAGACATAATTAATTGCAGCACTCCCTCAACTCACATATTCAAGTCTTGTAGAGCTTTACCAACACTTATGCCAATACTCACTGCTTCAGTTGTATCAAAACAGGGAGACAAATTGAGCCACCTGCACAAGTCTCCAGTTGACAACTCATCTCATGTGCAAATTGTAAGCGTTTTCCCACAGAGATGGAGTCCGGACAGGCTAGCTAAGTCCTCTCCAGCCTCGGCTTGATAGGTCTTCACGCAGCTATGTGACACTCCGAAAACACTGGAGACATTCCAGAATATTGGAGGCTGGAAAAAGAGCATGCAAAGTCCTAATGATGATAGTCCATATGGCTCAAGAGCACAGCATTGGTCACATATGAACTGTTTGGAGAAGTGCTTCACAATGATTTCAGTGAGCTTCTATTTGAAAAATAAACCATTGCTAGTGCGCTCCCGGGCAGCGTGTTGCCCCCATGAGGCACTTGGGATGTCGGTGTTCTGAAACACAACAGAGACTTTTGGTGGTTTAAAGTTATGAGTCATCTTCACTTACAGAACTAGGGGCGACCGTGCCTTTTCTGTTTTAGCCCCAACCCTCTGGAACCAACTCCCACAATCTGTGAGATCCGCTCAGTCGCTTGGCTGTTTTAAACAATCTTTAAATAGATAGATAGATCTTTATTTGTCATTGTCACAAGTACAACGAAATTCAAGTGCCAACTGTTCAGTGCAACACAAGAGAACAGACAAACATGAGGCCAAAAAAACTACAAAAACTATAAAACATACAAAACATACTTGATTTACTATGACCTTAGTCGGACTACTGCGTGCATGTAAACGTACTGAGTGATTGCTAATTGTTTGCCAGGAGTGCAGACCCCTCCCCTGACTTAACAGGGCAACTGGCCTCTCTCCAGTGAAACTAATACCGATTGGGCGTGTCACAATCACAAACACAAACTAAAATCACTAGTCTTAACCCTATTCTAGTAAAATAAATACCTAAATCACCTTTGTCATACCTAAACCCAGTTTGTCATACCTAAACCAAGTTTGTCATACCTAAACCACGTTTGTCATACCTAAACCAAGTTTGTCATACCTAAAC
>CABFOS010038798.1:5059-20234 GCA_900660315.1 Diretmoides pauciradiatus
CCACATGTGAGACGCTTCCAGCTCGCCAGCTGTGTCGAATACGCCACGAGACGTGGGTTTGGTGGAGGGAGCGTGGAGAGTGAAAGTTAGTTTTTCTACTTTCCTGGTGTTAACCTCACAGTGAATAAAGCAATATAATAAATCTAGTCCCTCACTAAGCCAGGAAACACCCTGGATCTCCTTCACGGTCCCCTGGGAGTCCTTGGACCCCAGTTTGAGAACCGGTCGGGATGTAGAGCAAAACCCGTGGTCGCGTGGAACACAACTTTTGGCATGTGGAAGTTCAAGTAGCGGAAAAGAAACAGACATGCGCACTTCGCTCCGAGCTCCGTCGGAGGCGCCATTGCTTTACAGCGACTGTAGTTCAAATATTCCTCTCCGCACATGGAAAGTCAGTTATGCGGAGATAATCAAAAAACTCCAAGCCCCAGGGACGGTCTGTGCTCTCTCTTTCTCTCGTCGAGCAGGGGGAGTAGTCACAGCTGGAGGGATAATAAGATGCGCATGAATTTACTATCTGGAATAAAAGATATGAGAAATGTTCATTAAGCGGACGGCTCGTGGGGCTCAGCACGCGTCCGGATGAAAACTTTCATGTTCGTGTTTATTTCACGGCGTTGCGTTTTCTTTTGGACTTTACCAAAAAAAAGTGTTGAGTAGTAAAACTTCGGGCTCCGCTTTCTTCACTTGATGGAGTTACAAAGTTTCTGCAGTCCGCCCGCGATGGAAAGAAAAGCGCCCTTTGCTGAAAGTGGAGGTAAAGTATCTTTAAAAAAAAAAAGAAATATTACAGCGACATTTGCAGATGACCGGGATGAAAGTGGGGAAGAGGTTTCAGATGTAGAAAAGTCTTGATCCAGGGCTTGTATAACTTGTTTTGCTGGCGTTGGGGGGCTCGGGTTGTTCAGCCAGCGGTCCAATCGAAAGTGGGAGGGGTCCAGATGTTCAGAAGCCTTGATTCCAGATGTTGCTAGACTTTGAATTCTTATTAACAAACAAAATATATATGTACTCTATAAACGGTTCTGTCTTGGTCGTTGTTTGTTTTGCACGCAGGCATATAGGCCCATAGCTCTGTCTAGTCTGACTTACCCGTTAACTAAGTTCACTTTAACACTGCAAAAGTCTAGACTGCAACTTTCAAACTAATGTCAGCAATCATGTAAATCAGAGTTTTAAACCGTTGAAATGTGTCTAAAATGTATTGACTCATTTATGCAACTAAAGCCTAAGCTATGACATATACACCAGTAGAATGAGACCTAATACAATTCATTCCTTACTCTTTCTACTGTGTCCAGATAGGTGAATGCCTATTTGTTTTTATCACAGCAAAAATAACTGTGTGTGTGTGTGTGTGTGTGTGTGTGTGTGTGTGTGTGTGTGTGTGTGTGTGTGTGTGGTGACAGGCTTCCTGTGGTCAGAGTGGATTACTGACTTCAGTAAGGAGAAGAAACGCCACTCCGGGATATGAAGTTTGCAGCAGTGATTTACTGCAGAAGTCTGGGACTCGTTCAGAGACATTTTCTCCACTGACTGTCATCTAGTGAAGCCGCAGTGTGAGCTCAGGTGGGCTGTCAGGCTTCTGCCTGAGTGTTCGACCACACCCTCGTAACATGAGAAAAGTCACATTGATAAAACATACAGTGCTGACTCGCTACAACTGATGATACTCTGTGCAACTGTGTTGTGCTTCAAGTATCTTGGAATGAGGACCACAGAGTCTGTCCACAGAGATCCAGTGGGGCTGCTTTCTACCAGGCAGCACTGAACCTTCCCGTATTCACCAATTCACGTTGCACTTGTCCCGGCACTTGGAAGAAACCCAATGTCTGCCTCCTCTCCCCCGTCCTTACCTCGAGCCTACCTCCACTCTCTCCATCCACACCACCCGTCCTTGCCACCCACCCCCGCTCCATCACCGAGCCCGCCTGGACCGCTCTACACGCGGCTGTCCAACGGCAGTCACAGCGCCCCCAGCCCCACCAACTCCCGCAGCTCTTTCCATGGGGTGTCCTTCCTGCTGCAGATCGGACTCACCAGAGAGACGGTGAACCTGGAGGCTAGTGACCTGTCGCTCTCCGCTGTCAAGGACCTGGTGTGCTCCATAGTCGATCAGAAGGTAAGAACCTCATCAGAACAGATGCAACCTGCAACGCGTCTCACTGAAAGTTTCATTCAAGCCGCCCTTCATAGTGTTCATACTCTGTTGTCAGTTTTCATAACTGCAACATCCTCCTCCGAGCATTTCTCTCTAGGGGCTTATTGTTCTGTCCGCCTTGGTTGGCCCAAAGTGACAAAAGTTGAAAGGTTCTCCAAAACCACTATAATTAGCTTGTTTTCAAAGTGAAGGCAGTTGCAGCGGAGAGGGCTGCAATGATGCACCAACATAACATGTGTTTTGCCATCTTCATGTGCCATTTTCTTCTGTTTAGGCTTTGTTTTGCAAAGCAGACATCTGGATCTTGTGCCCCAAAGTGAGTCAAACACCACAGAAGCATGCACACAACAGCGCTGACGCTACTCCAGTTACAGTGCACCGTCTGGTAGCGCCAGTTATTTACATTGTGGTGTACTGTAGCTGGACACACATAATGCAATTGCACATATACACAGACACACACACAGAGCTACTCAGCGGTTTTGCTCTACCCATACTCATCCCTGATGTAATCTTCGACCTAGCTTATTCCCCCCCCCCCCGACAATGGTAGTCTGTTGTAATGACACTGGAGCACAGCCCTAGCATAAGAAGAGGCTTTGAACTCAAGTATAGGCTGCATCAATCAGCAGCATCTACCATCTACCATTTGGTGGAGAGAGGCGTTCTGAAGTGCAAACCCATGGAGCCAGCTTTCATTTGCTTGTTCTTGTCTGTTTGTGCTGAAAATGGCAGGGAAGTCTTGACCAGGGTTTGTGACTTGCCAGTTTGTGTGTGTGTGTGTGTGTGTGTGTGTGTGTTTGAGAAAGTAAGTTAACATGTGTAGTGAGAGTGAGGGTAGCTGTGAGGTTTGCTTGTGATAAACATCCTGAGTGTGAACTGCTTTCAACCAAATATCAAAGCTCCTCGAATTTGCACAATACAATAATACGACACATAACACTGGAAAGTTGATCAGATCTATTAACATTTACCTCCTGAAACACACTCATAAACAAATGTCAATACTGTAAACTTCTCACTGGTATTTTGTGATCTTCTGTTCGTGCACACTGATGCCTAGTTCATGGTTTGTGGGATTATTAGCTTGCATGGCCTCTGGATTAATGAAATGGCACTTGTGTGTATCCACACAATCAACGCCGTTTCGATAATGATGATTAGTTTGTGCCTGTAATCATCAGTGATTGAATGAAAGGAGGGTGATTAAACAAAGCACTTTCATCACCGACTAGGGTCTGAAATGTAGGTAGGTCGGAGCTACATTTGGGTTTGAGGTGATCGTAATCGTAACTGAGGTGAGGAAGTAATGAATGACGGCCAAATCTGTGTTGAACAACCAATAACAGATAGTGAGGCAACGATCCTGCGTGTGCCTGTGTCCTTTGGTTGTATGTTGGCCAAGTGGACATTCCAGAGGAGCAGGGTAATGTTGTTCTTCTTTACGAGGTCTGCTGATTCTCACTAGCTAGTTATGAACAGTTCTGGTCCACAGAGCAGAAAATCTCATCACTGCTCATATTTACATGGGTCCTGTAACCTTTTGGCATGGTTGCAAGAATCTGTTACAGGAAAAGGGTGGGAAATACCATGCTTTGAAGAAAAATCAGTGCAGTGTATTTGTGTTGTGTGGGTGCTGGTAATCTGCGGTGGTGAGATCACGATAACCTATTTATTAGCATCACTTCATATCAGATACACTACACAGTACATTGTCATGACGATACAATGCAATCTAATGAGATATGATAGGAAACAATGTCGTTTATTGTCAACAGTCATGGGAACTGTTTTCCTGACGGCTGGAAAATGAATAATAAACATCTGTGTATCCCATTCATCATAACGTACATCACCTTGACATACACATAATAAATATCCGTCTCCTACATGTGCATTATAGAGCATTTCCTATTCTATTTCATTATTGCCAATGTCAGGCTATGTGGTGCACACAGCCTGAACTATCTTATGAGATCCAGCCATATGGCTTTGATATCAATGGAAAATATGACTGTGGGCCCTCTGCACAATCCAGTCCCTGCCTCGCTTCTTATTCTGAAATATGCATGACAACCGTAAGCTTTTTACAAACTCTGCTCATCCTGGCCAACTTTTCCAGCTGAGGATCTCTGACCCCAGCTTGGCCGTTGACAGTCGTCCCAGGATCTCTCCAGTCAGCAGAACCTTAGGCTTCTGTGTCAGCAGAGACAAGACAGGAAAAAGCTTAATGTGTGGTAATATCTGTGGTAATGGAACTGTATGCGCCCCTCCAGGTTTCCTCCTCTGAGGAATGGTCCGCTTCACTAAGTGACTCACCACTCACTCCTGCATGGATGCTGATCTGATTTGAGCATGTCTCCTTGGCTGTTGTAAACTTTCAGTGTGGAATTTAGTTGTCTGTATGAGTAAGTGTATTCGTCTATGTTTGTTTTTACGACATATTGCAAACCTATTGCAGTGTGTTGCACTGGTTGAGGTATACATCCATCCATCCATCCATCCATCCAGCATCCAGAAGCCCAGGTGTCCTTTTTCCCAGCAACTTCCTCCAGCTCCCATGGTGCCACGATGCTTTCAAGCTTGTTGGGAAATTTAGTCTCTCCAACGTGTCCTGGGTCTGCCCTGGGGTCTCGTCCCAGTCGCCTGTGCCTAGTACACCTACCTAGTACCCCTACACCTAACTCAACTCTTATGTTTCAGCTGCCTGTTTGTCCAGTCTCATTCTTTTGGCCCCTACCCAAAGGTTGTGGCCATAGGTTAAAGTCAGAAAGAACACTGGAAGTTTGCTTTGCTTTGTTGCTCAGCTACAAATGGCTGAGCTAATGTTCCTTAACTGGCCTGCCAACCTACTCTGAAGCCTGCAAGAGGTGTGAGAGGTTCTGGTATCATTCTTCTTCCAGTAGGCAGCAACATCATGTCAAACTACATCATGTCCAATATTCTTTGAGCCTTTCTAATGAAGATGCTTGCTAGTACCAGAGAAATTCTTATCAAAGCTGTGGAAACGAGCCTTGATGCTATAGCAGATCTACTTTGGCTGCAGTTGGACAGCTGTGAAATTTCCACATGTGGTCTCTTATGCTGAGTATATCTTGTCATGGCTTCGACGTTGACATTTCATCTCTTGGCTGAACTCCTTAGTTTTGAATCAGTCTCATTGTTTGACGTGGGTTCATGAAGCCTGTTATAATAGTCGTGCGTTGTATAGATTTTGTACAGCTCATTCCTCTTCCTGCTCGACCACATGACTTGGCTGGCATCCACAGCGTAGAATCATTTTCTGTCCTGTGTCTGTATCTGAGGTTGGTTTTGATAGTGGTGGTTTGGAGTTCTTTCACCAACTTTAGTGGTTAAGGTCACACTTAGGCCAGGGCAATTTGATCCTATATCAGATCCTGATCATTTCAATCTCAGTCTCTCAAAGCAGCCATTGTGGTTGCCGCTCCACTCTACCAGTCTAGCGCTTTAGACGGTGACAATTTTAGAGTGTCACCACTTGGCAAAAGGGTATCAAACCTTAGCCAGGCTCCTTGGGGACTGTGAGAACGGATGATGGGAGCCAGCCTGTAGGAGCCAGGGACCCACCCAGAGGGGTACCTACCAGCCGAGATCTGAACCACCGATGGCCTATCGATGGCCCCTTTCCATGGCTGCCTGCCTGCCACTGGTGTGATTCCAACCCGAGAATGCCTTGTGTCTCTGGTCAAGCCCTGGCTGGGTTTTGGGTCTGATGAATGGCGTGAGATAAACAGCCATAGCTTCCACTTGTTGAGCGTTTCCTGTTTGGTGTCGCCCAAGTCCTCTCGTGCAGCCAGCAAGGGAGCAGTGGCGGGACAAAAGTTCACGACTCCCTGAGAATGACTCCCAGCTAGCCAGCCGGTTGACCCGGATAGCCCGCCAGCTAGAGAACATTCCTCCTCACCCAGGCATTTTTGGGGGATGATGTGATGTTACTTGGGATGGGTGGGGATAGAATGCTATGAAATTGAAATATTTGAAACTAAACACTTGTTTTGGTAATACTGAACATCTGCCAAATTTTGAAGGATGCTGTAATGGCAACAGCATCATTGACATAGTTTAATTTTCAATCTTTACAGCACACTCAGCATGTATTTAATATCCTATAAATGTGCAGTGGGATTGCTGGTGGGGATGCTCTGCGAAGGTTGGAAATCATTGCGATGTTAAAAAGTGATGTAAAATGGAGAATTTACAGTGATCATCTCTTGCTGTCAGAGGGGATGATAAAGCTCAATAGGAAGAAGGACATTTGAAGCCCTTTTGGCACAGGCAATGGAAAAAAACATAAAACGTTTGCCTCAAAAGTTGGTTTTATGCACACTTTTATTTCAGCCCCTTGTCCCTAGGATATTCCTACATTTTCAGTACAGCTGGAAATACTGTGAAAGATGGCTGCTGCAGCCACAGGTTTCCCTACTGGTTTTGTTAGCGCAGTAACTCCCAGTCTCTAGTTGAGGGCTGTACAGCTGCCTCTGTAATTAGCCAGACAAAGACCTTTTTGAGACAGAAACACTCCACAGGCTAAGCTGGACAAAATGAAACAGCAGAGTATTATGAAAACAGAAGGATTTGGATTGTTCTAAACCTTTGAGTAATATCAAGTGTATGATGCAACATAATGCTTGGCATAAAAAAAAGGACATTCAACATTCCTGTATCAAGATAAATTAGGTTGATTTGCAACAGTAGTTAGGGGTTATTCAAGTTTTGCATCTTTATTCTTGTGTTATGTTTGTGTGCCTTTGGGTGCTACGTAGCAAAGCTTAGTGCTTCCAGATTTTGATCAGAGAATTTAGCTTAAATGTCTCATGGATACTTAATAAAAGACAATAGTCTTACCAGCCCACTCACCTAAACCCTGAGAGCAGAAGGTTTACATGGTGGGTCTGTCAACATTGGAAAAGGTGATGCATTAAGGAAAGGTTGGAGAACAAGAATGGGATACAAGTAGAAGAAAATGAGAAGAGAAAATATGCAAGAAAGAGGGGTGCAGATGGAAAATGGAGTGAGAGAGAGCAGTTCCCATCGACCAAAACTAACTGAAACACACAGGAAATAAATCACCACCATCTCCGTCTCTCCCCCTCTCCCTCCCTTGGACAGCATAGCCCACATCTGCATGTTCCTATGGAGTTGGCAGCCATATATCACCCCAGAGTACGTCCCGGCAGTACAGGGCCCTATGTGTGATATACATGGGGGCCAGACATTTCCTGGAAAGCACACTCAGCTCCTTCTCTGGGAAAAAAGCAGTGCACCCTTGAGTCAAAATAGTCAGGGTTGGTATTGGTGCTGAACAGACACTGTTATGGTCTTAGGCTGCATTTTCCAACTTATCTGGTTTTCAGTGCTCATTTGCAGGCTTACCATTGTATTGCAAAACCATGAAGTCGCCTAAATGAATATTACAACTGGGATTATTGAAAAACCAAAAGCCCTCCTTGTACATCTTAAAAGCCGACTTGCACAAGGAATCTATCAATTTGCCCAGTCTTGGAATAATTTGTGGAAAGGGAGAGAGAGAGAGAGAGAGAGAGAGAGAGAGAAAGAGGGGAAAAAATCTCTGAAGTTAAGTGAGCTAAGTAATTTCTACCATCTGCAGTCCACATTTCTGAAGCCTCGTTCTCCTTTAAATGTGGAGTGGCAAGGCAGAACACAAGGCCCAGCCACAAGAGTCAGAGAATGACAGAGTGGAGAAGAGTGGTCCTCTCCAGGGAAAGGGGGTAGAGGATGCCTGGACGGCGCTGTTGGCAGACCCTGCATAGGGGCATGGGTTGCGGCCACTGGCCTGCTGATGCCCTGCTGTTTGGTTGGTCCCAAAACCATCTATGGAATGCCGCTTCTGCCACCAAGTGTGGCTTTGCTTTGTAATTCCTGCATCTCTAGATTGTCCAGATGCCCTTCACCATCCTCGGGCTCTGGCCAAAGGCTGGAGATAATCTAACATCACTCCAATCTCTGTTATTGCTGGTTGAATGGGTTTTGATTGTGATTATATTGAAGTGGTAGGCAGCCGCCACGTTGCGCCATTTAATACTCAGGAATCCTGGTGACTTGTCTGTTTCCCGGTAAAGTCAACCACGTGTGCTGATTTAGGAGTAATTCCTGAGTGATTTGAGTAATTTCCATTCATAAATTTGTAACTGAGGCATAACATGTTTGACTGAAAGGGCACGTCTCATTTCCTTTATTAATTTACTCATTAATGGCTTGACCTTCTCTTCTCCCTAAACAGGAGTTCCACCTTGACTGCACTCGCTGACCAGCTCAGCACACTTAAAGGACTTCATCCATGACAAATGCTGACAGCGAGCTGTTTAAACTTGGCCCAGTGACAAAAATGGTCCTCTTTAAGACATTAACCCTTTGTTATTTAGCCTATGGTTAATCACTTGTCCCTTTACAGTTTAAATTGAATATAATGAAGACCACACTTCTCAGCATAAACAACACTTATGTCAACATATGTTATAAGCACAAATAACAATAGCAGATCTGTTAACTGTTAAAAAATTGGTTTGATTTCCCCCCATTATGTTAATAACACTAGACTCCAACAATAAAGACCATGTGGTGAATGCTGTAACTTTCTTCAAATCTCAGCTACTCAGTCCTATGGGGCATTATTGATCTCTGCGGTAGGAGCAGGTTGCATTGCCTCATTTGGTGGTGTTTTCTCAGCGCTGTTTGCTTTTCCTGTCTTTTGGCTTGGTGAGTGATGTGTGAAACTGATATCAAGGTGGCAGAGGAAGTACAAGAATGCGTGTGTACGAGTGGAGCAGAAACCCGGCGCTAATTGAAGAGGGGGAAAGTCTTGTGAAATGCTTGCCTTCTGCCCATGTAATGAGCAATATTTGGTCCAATGTAAGGCAGCACTGTCTGAATGAAAGAGAAATAGTCGTATCACAACGCCACTCTTGTTTGATTGTGTGCATTTTCAGGCACAAGGGAGTCAGCCAGCCAGCCAGTCAGCCAGCCAGCATGACTCTGTTTGTCACCGTGTCTCTTTCTTCAGCTGTACATGCTGTTAAGTTAGTTCCTCTCCAGAGCCTCTCCCTGTTTCCACATTCTGTCTGCTTCTGCTCTCCAATCTGCTGCGGTCGGCAGAGCAGCACAGCCTGTTCAGTCTGTGTGCCTGTGTTCAAATGGCTTTTCTGTCCACTGCACTTGCTATTATTCCTGTCTGCGTGTTTAAATGGTCAGAGAAATTGCCTTTTGGTGACTGTTGTGGAAGGCGACAGCTTGCCAGAGCAGTGGAAGTTGGCTGGATTATTTCAACTTTAATTGTACTTTAGTTTAGTTTAGTTTAGTTTCATCTCACTTTTACAAACATGTTATGTATGTGAATGTGTTTTTGTGAAACTGCTGATTCAGCACCTGAACTGCTGAGCCAATAAACCATTATCATTGATGATAAAGAAAGAAAAACATATCCAGAATTTCACCACTGCTCCCTTCTTAAAATTGTGTTAACACGGAGCCCATTGCAATCCTTAATGTGTCTATTGAGCAACAGCAGCACGTTGCTGCGCCACGCTGTTACCTTGCACCGTATGACCTCCTGCCCTACCAGAACAGAGAAAGTGGAGTTACCATCAATCTCCTCCTCACATAAATCCCCTCGATTTCACCTGTTTATTTGCCCCATGTGGAGGTGTATCTGGCGGTCGTCCCCCGGTACTCCAGGCCAGAGGGGGAAGATGGAGTGTGTACTGCAGTATATCTCCGAGGTGGAGGCGCTGGCGGAGGATCGCAGCGGGGCTATAACTCAGCAGTGTGCGGGGCCTCGCCAAGCATGTCTTAGATCACACTGCTCTCTTCCTGAGAGGCCTTAGATCCTGTGACTCAGCCTTCCTCTTCTCCTGCCTGGCCTATGGACACAGTTATACATGCAACACACATACAGTACAGACACACACACACGGGCATGCAAACAAACACACACAGACTTTGAGGAGAGGGGAGTCGGGTTCTGTCATGTGTGTAAAGAATAGAGTCATTTGGCAGAAAGCCTCCTGGCTCTCAGTTGGGCCACGGTGGCTCGGAACCAAATAGTGAGGTCATCACCATTATCTCCACGTTGCTGAGGGCTGCACTTCAACGCTGTTGTACTTCACGCCAAACGACCACAGACAAGTATTGATTCTCCATATTCAAATAATCAAAAGCCTGGTGAAATAATTGTGGGCTTTTCTTTGGAGAGGAAGCTCTGTAAAGCCAGTAAGAGAGTTTGGGTCAGTATTTGGCTGAGAACTATCAACTGTTGTGGTTGATGTAAATTGGGTAAGCGGTATAGCTTTGTGAGAGTGTCCTGATGGGTGAAACAGGCCCAGACTGACAGGTGTAGACTCTCAAGTACAGTCTGTGGTCTGGACTAGGGCCTAGACCTATAAGCTCGGTGGTTAGCACTGTGATCCCACCTTGTCTGCACCAGGCATCTTAATATGGACGCATGCACGTATTAAGTACGTGCATGTATGCATACACGCACATACAGTACACACACACACATCATACACACAGCTCTCAACATGAGAAGGGAACTGCACCAGCAGCAAATGAGTTGCATATGAACGCTTGGCACTTTTTCAAGCCCCTGCTTTTCTCATCTTACTCAGTCAACTAAACGCCTCAGCCAGGTTGCAGTGTTCACACTTCTCTGGAACATGCTGGAAAATGACGGAGGGGGAGACGTGGAATAGCGCTCTGAGATGTTGGTCAAACAATAAGTTACTCTGTCATTATACTGACCCTTGTCCACACAAAGCAGAGGTTTGTTTCATGTTCCAAATCCTGTCGGTGCTGGATGAATGGGGGAAAGTTACAGCCGAGCGTCGGTGAAGCGTTTCTTGCTTGTGTACCGGTTTTGAAATTGCTTCGCTCCAGTGTCATGCACCTAGAAGTCGGTTATATGTTTCAAGGGATGCTTTATTCCACACTCAGCTCAAAAGCTGAGCCTTCCCCAGTGTCAGATGTCATTCAGATTGTATTTATTTCCTCATCCGTTTTTTTTTAACAATATGCTGTTGTGTTCCAAGATGATACAGTCTCATACAGTAAAAACTTATGAATGAACCATGAACCATAGTCTGCCACATGGAAGGAAATGCATTAGTCAGAAAGTCACAGCTTCTCTTGCCGCTCTCCCACTACATGAGTTTCCTTTCCACCAGTGGCTCTCCGCATGGGGTTGGTTCAGTTTGTTACCCGTAGTGGAGTTTTTATCTCCCTTCTGCAGTGGAAAAGAAGCTGACTTGGCCTTGGAGATGAGGACACTGTGCGTGTCTTGTGGAGAGTGATAGGATGAGTTTGCTTTATCCTGCAAGTGTACAAGAAGCTTGCTCGAATGTGAACCATATGAGGGACTAGTACTTTGCGCTAAATCTCTCTCTCTCTCTCTCTCTCTCTCTCTCTCTCTCTCTCTCTCTCTCTCTCTCTCTCGTTCTCTTTCTGCCTCCAGCTGTAGTGTGTTTTTCTTGGCTTGTGCCGGCAAACGGAGGAGCAAATAGTTTTATGTAATGCACCGTCGAAATGAAGCATGCTCCACGGCCTTAGTTTCCACCCACTGGCTGCAGGGCGGAAGGGAAGGCACATGCTATGCAGCTGCTTGACTCATAGCGGGCCACGGACAATGGATCTACATTATGACAATGTGTGCAGAAATGTGTAGGATGAGCTGCTAAATGGATGGTTTAGCAGATGCTGACACCTCTGCCCCAGACAGCGTTCTGACACGGAGAGATTCCACACATTTTACCTGTTCATGTTTTGCATTTGGATGGACAGGGGTTTTTCACAAATTTCCGTCGAGGAACGCCTCATTAAAATGTGCTAGTACTCTTGTTAATTGGGGACCCATTAGAGAGGTAGTTTAAAAAAATACTGTATTAATGTTACCTCAACTTCCAAGGTTGGAAGTTGTAATCACAATGTGTGTTGTGTTTAAATTCTCGGGGTTGGAAATAATAACAAATCGGACGTTATAACCAAAATATTTTTTTAACCCAAACAGCACAGTTAATTTGCTTCAGTTTAAGTCATTAAAGTTGTAATTAGATTTATTTTCTGCTCTTTTATGATCCCAGTCCATTTGAGTTTGTGACATTCTCGGTCCTGAATACAATAATGTCACTGACAAAATGTTTTTTTTGTTTTTTCTTTGCGTACGACAAAGTGATAAGGAGTTTGTGCTACACCTACAGTACAGTGAGGACATCTGCAGCACCATCAAAATGACTTATTTAGAAATCATGCAGCCAAATTATATGGAAACTGTTAACGGACCAAAAACACTTTATGTTGAACAAGACAGTGGAAAAGCAGAGTGTTTCCAGTATGCACTCTTTTGATGCATTACTCCAAGTGACAACGAATTATTTCTCTGTCATTAATGCCAGCATCTGGTAATTGTATAATTTTCTATGCATGTGTTTCTTGTACTATGTTTTGTGGAAAACTTCTGCTTGGTATTACATTAATAATATGTAATGAAAACAAATACAATTCCACTGTTGACTTTATTAAATTAACACAGTTTTCCACACTGTGTTTGATGTGACTTGAACAAACTAATTACACAGCTTTCCCCCCAAGGTTCGTGTGAGCACATAATTGGATTTTCCAAAGCATTCATTTTGACTAGGAATTGAAGTACATTTTCCTCTGTTGTGGGCATTAACATGCACCTCAAAGTCAAACAATGGTTCCCCCATTGCTTTGACATCAAAAACAGTTTTCCTATTTGTTAAACATTCACTACGGCTCACTGGCACTTATGGTTTCATGACTTACTGTGGAGCAACATGACACGACGAGTCAACAGATGTTGTTTATTAAATCTATTGTACATCGTAACTCATGAAGTTATGCTTGGAGGTGTTTACCAAGTTTGAACATATATGCCTAAGCCCTGCGTCACAAATATAGCTATACAATCGCAATAGCATGTTCACAATCTGTATGATCTCATGATATGGTGACCTAAGGGACTTCCACAAAAAGAAACAAAGAGAGAGATTAACATCTTGTGTCTCCTGGTGTAGGGTCTAAAGTGCAGTGTGTTCTTTCTTGGCTCTGATAAACAATTACAGGCATATTAGTGAATGGTTTCATTAATCTGGTGAATAAAAGCACCTTGTCTCGCACTGGTCTTGTGATGGGCTTCATTTTGCCACCTCCAGCTAAATGGACGAGGGCTTCACATGAATCCAGTACCTTGATGAATATGTATTCAGGTTTTGTTCTGTGCACAGAGGTTAAATGTCGGAACAAGACAAGTTAAGTCAACACTAACCAGTTCTTTTCCAAAAAAGGGAGAACTTTCTGTGATGTAGCTGACAATTTTCCAACCAATTATGTATTTGCACGTAGAGGAGAGATCAAACTCCTCCTTTCTAGACCAAGACCACATTTGGCTGTTGTAGGAATGTTCTCGCTTGCTAAGCTACAGGCATGTACCACCGAGGCTCACACACAGACTGATTTACTGTAGCTGTCCAGCAGATCCGACTTGGCCTGCTGCCAGACTAATGAAGGTGTGAGGCAGCCTGAGGTCAGGCAGCATACCTTTCCTTACTGTAATCACATGGCCATCTGTCAGACCCCGCTTGTCCCTCTGAACACTGCTTCCCAGTTACCGCTCACCTCAACCACAGATCACGCACGCACACGCGCACACACACACACACACACACACACACACACTTACAAATCCATGTGCACGCTTATGCATGCACACACAAGCACATACACAAATGCTTAAACATGTGCACACTATTCTCCTTTGACAAGAACCTTCATTGTCTTCTATAACTGAGTGTCTGCACACATTGGTTCAGTGTTATGTTGCGGTGATAGCAACAGAATGCAGCAGAATACAAGAAGACTCAAATCCAGCCAAGCCTTTTTTTTCCAGGGATAATGTCATATTTCTCCTCAGATGTACACGGATGAGTTATGACTCTATCAATTCCCTAATTAATCATTTGGGTTCTTAGATTTCCTATTCAATTGATAGTAACAATTGTGCAAGACAAAGCATCTTTTATGTCTCTGGGCCAAATGGTACACTTGGTTATTCAAACCAGACCATTTTTTCCAAGTCTGTTTTGAGGTAATTTGTTTTTGGCTCCCACTGAAATAGGACCGTATTTCAGATCTGTCCCGCGCCCCGTCCCTCTCTCCCCCCTCCATCTCCCCTCTTTCCTCCTCTCCCCTGCCTCTTGCTCTCTTTCCTTATAACAGGATTTAGCATATCAATGGAGGATTAGTCCGTTTAACAAAAGCTTACCACCGCAAAGCCCCTTTCCACTCGTCTTTCCAGCCTGACTTGCGGACCTCACACACAGCTTCGTGGTGCTGGGGTCTTTGGTGTGTGTGTGTGTGGTCGCGGCTGCTCAGCTGAATGGATGTGTGCGGCTAGACCCCCGCGTTTGATGATGACAAAAGACTTGCTTAGTCACTATGGGCTTCTGAGATGTATGCAATGTGTGGATGATGATGGGAGTGCATATATACGGGATCATGGTGGTGTATTTTTATGTGTGTGTGTCCAAATGCAGTGATTTGTGCTTCATGTATGCATGTGACCTGGAACGAGCCTTCATTTATGAGATTATCTGTATCATTTTAACAACATACAGTTAAAATCGGTTGTACTAAACCTACCAGTTTATTGTTCCTGTACCTCTGACTTCCTTTAGCTTTAATGGGACATGGAAAAAAAGCACTGGCCTCGGCCCTCCTGTACCTGTTGTGCTGGCCTGCAGATGCTCACTGGAACAGGACCCATTCTATACAGTGGAAAGTGTTGCTATAGGGTGCCAATAGGAGGTGACTCCAGCTGGCTAGATCTGGGATTTGTGTGTGTGTGTGTGTGTGTGTGTGTGTGTGTGTGTAGAGGGGTAGATAACGGCAGATTGTATACCTTTGACTGCCAGTCTTCCCTAGACAAGGCCTTAAATGACATGGAAATTGCGTTCTGGAGAC
>CABFOS010038799.1:0-15615 GCA_900660315.1 Diretmoides pauciradiatus
AATTATGTATTCAGTCATAACTCATAGGCATATTGGAAAAAGTTTTTTTTCTTCAGATTTGGCACATACCGTAAATGTGTCTGGTGACCTGAACCTGGAGACAAAGGCTGCATTCGTACTACAGGCAATTTCAAATTACTTATTAGATTTTGATGTATTTGCGTGCAAATTGTCTAATTCTCATCGGTTTAAGGCAGGAAATAACTGATAGTTTGGTCTTTCCTGCACAAAGTTCTAATGTTGTTGTAAAAATTATGACAACCGTCTGAAGTTCATGACGTAAACTTGTCCATGCTGAAAAGAATATCAAAGTTGAACATTCAAATACAAGTGTCATGTCTGAGAATCAGATTTAGTACAACATGACAGTGTGGTCTGGATCGGATTAGAAAAGACTAGTGCAGTTGGGGGCGTGGCTAGTCTGAACCGCTCATCTGACATTAAATTTTTGTCTTACTTGTCAAGGAGCTGGTAGATGAAAACATTTCTCCATTCTCTTTTTGGGAGCGGCTGAGATTGCCACTAAAATGAGAATAGCTGGTCCACCTTAAAAGTCAGTCCACCTTAAGTGAGTCTGGTCAGGAGGCAAACTCATTGTTGCTAACTTCAGGGCTAACCCCCTTCACTTTAATCAGCAGGTGGCAAGCAAGACATGGGAACTTGGCTTGGGTCTTGGGCAGGGACGGATTAAACCAATCTGGGGCCCAGGGCACAATATTCGCGAGGCTCCCTATCCAATTTTGGGATTTTTGGTCATTCAGATGCCTGTCTTTCATCTTTGTCCTGTTTTTTTTTCTTTTCTGAAACCCGCTCACATAACGCTTCTCCATTTTTTTTGTATGCAATCGACGTAGCGACGTACTTGAACATGAATCATGGTCCTCAAGAGCAAATCTATTGGCCCATCATGATGCAATTTATTCAAAAATGGGTTATGGGTAAATGTTTAATCTGTTGTTTAGTTGGCAGTTTGTACGTGTATAACATTTAATTGTACATTGGTGCTAATGAATCCATATTTGAAATAATACAGGAATCTTTTTGGCATGCAATTGGAAAAAATATCATTTTGCCACCATGATTGAGAATTATAGTGAAATAATGTTATATAATGTGTTATAATAGCAACTTAAATGAAAGGGGGTAATCACTGGGTGGTCTATCACAGAACTTAATTTCACTAAAACCTTTGGGGCCCTCAGAAGGGCGGAGCCCTGGGGCACGGGCCCCGCCGGCCTGTGCATTAATCCATCCACAATTACTGTATAATGATTACCTGAATGAGTGGTTCTGTATTCAGGTAGAAAACGGCACTAACACTGATACTATTCCAGGGCCACCATATGTATGCATATGCACTCATTGGTGCTTTCGATTAGTGTCCATCAACTGAATGTTAACTCATGAATGTATTGTTATGCAAGCATTGACTTTGTATATGTATTATGTGCTGTGAAAACAGGATTATGCAGTGATGATTACAGTTTGGCAATAAAACAGCTTGATAACTGAGAACACAGACACAGACCGCTGGCCGTCTGCCAATATCCATCAGAGCAGCATGCTGCTATTAGGAATTAATACCACCATAGCGGTGTGAGTCATGGCGTGAGCAACACTTTTCTAGGAAACGTGCCTTCTCCCAGTCTGCGTCTGCCCAAGCCGCAAGTATCCCTGAGTTACATAACTTTGTGTAGGTCTGGGTCTCCGTCTGTCTTTTTGTCTCAGGTCCTGACAGCCATAATGATGGACAAGTCAACTGAGGTTTCAGTGTCCTGATCGGATTTGCCAAGGAAGAATATGTGACTTTCATAGAGCAATGCGAGAGACCGGATCCGTCTAAATGTATTTCCAGGTTTCGCTATGGAAAATGTGCTGTGAAGGTTGATAGAATGGGACCTGGTGCTTGACAGGCACGGACTGTCCATTACTCAGGCAGCACGGAGGTGACCTGGGATACGTTTACAGTTACAGGAGCTCCTCTGTTGTCTCTGTTAAGATGACTTGTTGCTACAGCAGTGCTTCTGAAGAAACAACACAGCACGTGGATCCATAGAAAGCAGGGTTTATTGAAACTCATAACAAACTTTGATGCCCTGTTCACAGAACATTGCGTACAGTAGGAGCAAATTACAGTGCATTCATATTAGTTCAATTACATATTTTTTGTCCTTTTCTGAAGAATAAGAAAACATAAAAAAGTGATCAAATATTATTCAAAAATACACCACATATTTAATCATCAGGTGATCTTGTAATCAGGCAAATCAGACTGTGTCAGATGATTTACAGCAACGCTGCCCAATTTGAAAAACTGTCTGTGACCAACAACCTGAAATACCATTTACGTTTTTGGCGTATAATTCGTCTGACAGCAGAAAAAAAGTGCAGTGTTTGGGCTTTAAAGTGCATTTGAAATGTGGATATCTTGATTTTATCTGGTTAACTGATTTTTAACCCCTCCTGCCACACCGATCATCAGAACCAGGCAGAGAATCCGTGTTTTTCCTTCACCACCCAGATGCTGTCAATCACCTTGCCATACTGGAACACAGACAAACGTGCCCTTTTGTTACGTGAACAACAACAGTCACCTTTGACCTGTAAATATATCATTTCATTGTCACATGGTGGTGTCACATGTGTGCTCACCTGGTCATCGGAGACTTGCTCCAGGTAAACATGTGTGGAGTTGACCACTTGCATGCGAGTGTAGCCGTAGTCTTTGCTGCGGAAAGCGCTCCACTCTTTGGGGTTGGGATTGAATGTGTCGGTCTTCTCTCTGCAGCCCTGCAAGTGCAGTAAACAGCCATTAAACTGGTGAGCCGCGTGCCTCTCTTGGGCTCCTTCCTCAGGGCCCTGTGTGACATTTACAACCACGTCTCTGCCTTGGTGTGTGCCTGGCCGCACTTCGATATGCCAATGAGTAATCCATCTGTGGTCTGCTGACGAAACATGCCCTGCACTGTTCCCTGCCACATCAGAAAACACTTAACCAACAGAACAGCTGGTACTATGCTCGTGGGGCAGACCAGCTGCTGCACACATTGTTTTTGATCATGTTGAGGTCAATTCATGTATTGATCTATGCGGGGAAGCTACAATGCGTGAACACATTGATGTGAGTGTACTTACAGCGGAGCCTGTGATAATGTGTACTGGAGCTTTGGGGTTCACATAAGGCTGCTCAGTGCTCCCATTGTACACCTAGAGAGAAAAGGAAAGTGAGTCTTTGTTTACTAATCCAAAATGTCCAATGGAAGATATAAGAATGTCATGAATCAAGAACATGGGAACTAACCTTGTCACCATAGACAGGCCAAAGTCTCTCATATGTGTGCTCATGTGCCCACAGCTCCAGGTCCACTCCTAGGAAAGATATTCCATGATAGAAACCCCCCATGTGTGCAAATATACAAAATTAAGGCAGATGATGCAGTTTGACTAAGGACCATGAAAGGAACACAATGTGTTGCATAATCTTGACAATGTTTAATTTTCAGATTTCCCACCTACTGATGATTGCTTAGGATTCCCCAAAACTTTCACCACTGGCTAAACGACTCAGTTTAGCCATATTACATTATATTACATTTCTCCAGGTCTGGAGATGTAATATAGGAAAAACATTTGAATATGAATTGAGTATTGGGATTTTGCCAGGCCAAGGGTCTGCTTTTTTAATAAAGGATTTGTTTGGATTGCTCTGCTCTCAGCAAGTGTTGGGACATTAGTCTGTCTGAGCATGTGAAATTGTGATCCTAAACACCCATTAGCAGCGCACAGCTGGTTGTCAAACAGAGACCATACCAAAGAGGTAAAATAGATCCTCCAGACCGGGGGCTGGCGGTTTGGTGTCATTTCGTCCCAGCCGGACCTGACATAGAACAGAGAGAAAGAGAGTCAGTGTGACCTGGCATTACCATACGAAACACTATCTGGTAGAGCCTTGTCACGCCCATGCCAGCCTCACTCAACAATTATGCCAAGCGCTGACAGCAATAGGTCCAAATAGAAAATTGCAGTGATTATAACAGTGTTCCCAGATCAACGTGGGATGCGATGTGGACTGGCCAACTTGCCAGAAGTGTGGCAGGTCTGCTACCAAGGGCAATTAAATGCTGCAGCAGCAAATCCTGCTAATGCTTTTATGTAAGTAAAGGCTTAAACAAGCTTCTATGCTGTTCCTCACGCATCCAACACAACCAACACTAAATAAAGTGCTTTGTAGATGATTTACACAAAGTGGAAATAAATCATGATATAGGTTTCCTTACTTGGTGATTGCAAATAACAGACTTGGAGTCTCTCTTGAACTCCTTGGCTGGGTACATGTCCCTATACTGGGTACATATCTACCTGTCTAGTCATATAGTCCAGTATGTAAATATTGAACATATACTACACAACTCCTCCATTTTATACTACATGGTGGTGTGAGCTACATGATTTGCAGACTTTACTTTCTGGTGAGAACAATCTAAGATTAACAATGTACCGTACATCCATAACTGATGACATGTAATACTTTCACCAGCAGTTTCTATGGCTCAATGAGAAATCAACAGTTTTTGCTACTGCGTTCATTGTGCAAAGTGTATGAATTTGTTGTCTTCTCTCTTTTTGGATGAGCTCCTCTGTGCTGGACATACATAGGAGTCAAACTTGGTGCAGTCATCCTGGTCATCATCCGAGCAGTACATGGGCCTGTGTCCCATGGTGATGATCCATGGATGCACAGCTCGGTTCTCTGGCTTGTTGGCTTCCTAGGACAGGAGGAGAAAGAAGACGGTAACACATGCATGTAAATGTGTGCAGATGTTTTGGATGAAAACAAGACACTTGAAAATGTAAGATAAGAAAGAGAATGAAATTATTTAGAAAGACGCTGCTGAAGAGAGAGAGAGCGTGCGCACGAGAGAGAGAGAGAGAGAGAGAGAGAGAGAGAGAGAGAGGAAGGAAGGAGACTTAGCCAACAGAAACAGATTTCATTCAGTGGTCACTAACCTCCAGGTCTTTCTTCAGCCACTCATACTGCTTGAAGAGGAGCTCCTGGCCATACTTGAGATAGAAGTAAACCTCAGTGGAGAGGGAGATGATGTGGGCTGACCCCAGGTTCCAGCTGTGGACACATCGTTAAAATGACACACAGCCTTGACCCAGTAGAGGAAGCTTGCATAAAGTCAGCCGATAAGAAAGCAACAGGCCTCTTTTCTCTTTCCAGAGAAGTGTGAAAAATACCCTCGTAAATCACTGCGGTGCAAAATCCTTACAACTTTGTATTGGCATGTTAATTTGCTTTTGATTCCAGAGCCAGATCGAATGAATCACTTTACTGCGTTCTCAGTTCACTTGCGTCTTGCAGGCATTTCAGTCAGTGTGGGATGTGGGGGTGGACTGTGTTGCTGTAGATGTGGGGCACCGACGGTTCCACAGTTATATGTGTGCACGTGATGGAAGGGCTCTCAGCCAGCGGGCCTGTCTGGGTCTAGGCCTGGGGACTGGAGAGTGGGCAGCTGGCCTGTGGTCTAGCAGGGTATTATCTTACTGCATGAGAGAATGGGGACTGCAGTGCGCTATGAGTCAAGCAGTCAGATGTATAGCTCCTTTGTGTGGTGTCCTGTCCCCTGTGTCCCTGAGATAGGAGAGGCAAGCTAAACTAACAGAGGGCAGCTCTGCTCCTCTGGCAGTTCTTGTGGGCTGCCTCTTACAGCTCATTAATGGTTACTTAAGTACTGTAGGGGGTATGGTAAACTTTCACATGATACTTTGCAGGGGGGCCCTGTTGGAAAAGAAATGGTTTCTCTTTCCTCCACTTTTGATGTGGACTATTCTTCTACTGACTAAAACGGTCTGTGGTTTTTCCACCTACTAAAGCACAACACTTTAGAGTTCATCTGGACTAGAGCTGCTGCTAAATAACTCAAATAGCCTGTAATTCAATAGGAACAATGTTTTTTCCCCTCTCTTACCTGTACCATAGACTCTCAGTCTGGCCTGGCATGCTGAAACGATTTCTGTAGTTAGAGAAGTTGCTGCGAACAAACAAGATAGGGAGAAAGCTAATTAGATGAGCTGATCTGCTGTGCAATCTATGTTCCTTGACCATTTGAGCAATACCAATTAGCACCACAGACGGCTGATCTCTATCATTTTGTGGTGTCTACACCAGAGCTCACAGTCAAGCTAGATTGTAAACCATTCAGAATACACTGAACACAATTCCCAGCTTGGTTATAGAATATACTGAACCTGCCATTCTTAAAATTATGGTATAATTTTGGTGCCATTCTTTTGTTATCTGTCCCTCTTCAGTTTTCATTCGACCTGGCCACAGGACTCATGGTAGTAGATCATTGGATAGGGATGGCTACTGTGGTGGTGACATGCTCTAAAATAAATGTCTTTAAAATGCAGTAAATTAAGCCGGTCTTAGACATTCAGAGAAACCATACACCAGTATCCTGCTGTGTCAGGCGATCAGTGGCGGCCTGCTTGTTGTAATCAATTCAATCTACCACCTTTGCCACTGCTAATCTATCAACTCCAACACTTTTCACCAGACTCACTAGATCAGAATAAGATAATTCTAACCCAAAACCACAGACATGCATCTAAAAGTGCATCATTATCTACATCCACTCAATAATGTGCCCATTTCCAAATATCACAGCCTGTGTTGACCCCCAACAACACAAAAAAAGAAGAAGAAAGGAGCCAATCCAGGAGTCTGTTTCTTTTTACGGCTTTTAATTTCGGCGTAAAAGAGAGAGCCAATCTTCCCTTCGGCCCATTAACATAGCTGGGTGATGAGGAATGATTGCTTTCCTATCTTATGGAAGAGAGAGACAAGACGTCAGGCTAAACGGCAGCCGGGCAGATACCTGCATTGATGCATGGCTCTAAAGGTCACGTGAGAGGGTAATGTAGGGTTAAGGGTAACTAGAGAATGATTGGGTCAGAGGTCAAAGGCCCAGCACACAGTCAGGACAGGAGGATCATAGAGACGCTGAATAAGTCTAAAGCGAATGAGACCTGCGGTACCTGTGGCCCTCGAGGTCAGGATTAAATTACCAAGGCCAGCATAATAATCGGTTACAGGTTAGCTTGTGATCTGTCATCATTCATCACTGCCTTTGCACAATGAAGGAGAATAGCGTTGAGCTCAGTATCTCTTTATGTCCATATTGAGCAATTCCTTATACTGTAACGTCTGGTGTCTATTTTCCTATATAATTCCAAATTATCCGTATCCTCAACTCTATAAACACCCATAATTTCGAATTGTATGTTTGATATATTTTCACAATTTTCATAAATCAATTTGAAACTAATGTCGCTTTGTCATTTAGAAAAATACAAATTGATCATGACTGATTTTATAGCTTAACTCCATCCCACAAATCACACAAACCAGGGTGAGATCTGCTCCTGAGAAAAGAAATGAAGAGAGGTTTTGAGACTATGGCACTGGACCAGGAATAGTCACGCATTCCTGGGTTCATACTCCCATCTTGTGGTTAGGCAGGGAACCAGCGGATGTTATGGTACCTGATGACATTGTGGGACACGACACCCAGTGGCCTCCTATCTCCAGACAAGCACGCCAGTTACTCACATGAAACAAACGTTCAGAGGTCCTTGGGTAGTGGGAATGGAAGTGATATCAATATTCTTTAAATTCAGTAAATAATACTCCAGTCCAAACAGTGTGATATAGTCAGACATGAGACTTAGAGTGTAGAAATAAAGTCAACAGTAGCCTCAAAGAACTTCTGTTTTTTTCTAGGCTCGGCAGTGGAAAATCTGATGTCCAAATATGACAAACTTATGTTTGTTTCATTAATCTGCATCGAGGGAGTGTAGTAACACGTGAGTCTGCAACCCCAAACATGCTGCTTTCCATGTGTGTTTCGTTTTCCATGAAAATAAGATTGAGATACAAATCTGGTAGATGTTCCAAGCTTTGGGGATGTCAAATGCAATGCGGATGAACTCACTGCTAAACCGACCCAACAAGGCTGTTCCCTGGCCATCAAATCTGCCCTTTCATCCACTGATGAGCTTTGAGTCCACAAGATGCCCGCTTAATCCAGGCAGTTAGAGAAATTAAAGGAACCAGTGTAGCCTGCAGGAATCATATCACCAACTCCCATCACAGTCTATTGTTTCAAATGGCAACGGTTACTTCCCATTCCCTCTGAGCGCTCCATGAGCCATACATTGTGCTGGGGGAACAAAGACGGTCTTGATTGGGGCCTTAGCATCTTGTGGACCCACTGCTCTCATCCTGCTGGAATGCTGACTGACTACTTTTGTGGTCAGGCCTGTTTCAATTGCCTTTTACCCATTAGGTTTTGAGGTTGGAAAGAGAAAGAGTGAGACAGAGAGAGAGAGAGAGAGAGAGAGAGAGAGAGAGAGAGAGAGAGAGAGAAAAAAAACAGAAGCCATCTGCTTGGAGATTCGGATTCTTAACAGTACCACAGAGCAAAACACAAATTTAGGAATAGGAGAGGGAGACGGGAACTCGATTTCTGGTTATGTAATGCAGCCGGTTCTTGATATCAGGTTCTTATGTCAGGATGGAGAGCCAAGAAAACAGACTACTGTTAGCAGCTCCTTGATTAAGGCCAGACAATAGTCGCATTACACAAGGCAAGGCCAGACGAGGACTGTCTGAGGATACCGGGCCATGCACATATTATGGTGTGGGATCAGACAG
Source organism: Diretmoides pauciradiatus (assembly GCA_900660315.1). Lineage (NCBI taxonomy): Eukaryota > Metazoa > Chordata > Actinopteri > Trachichthyiformes > Diretmidae > Diretmoides > Diretmoides pauciradiatus. The sequence goes on from CABFOS010038799.1 coordinate 8,723, forward strand.
TTTTATATCCCCTATAATACGTCTAGCTCTTGATCCTCAGGATATAACATGTCTGAGGTTCTTGGGTCTGTTTCTTCTCTCTATGAAAGTCTTTCATTAGAATGGAAATCTGACACTGACTCAAATATCTGACCAACAAGGTGGGATATTGTAATCTTTTTGCATCTGGGGGCTGGATAATAATAATAATAATAATAGGACACCTAGCAGTTAGGAAAAGTGTCAGCTCAATACACACCCTTCGGATTAATACTAAGCGGTGAATTGACTTTCTAATTTACTGAAATACGTGGCTAATAAAGCGGCTTATACGTCTGGGAGACAGAACGGTAAATATAGGATTTAGGGACAACACCACTATTTTAAACAGTGTCATGTTATCAATATAAAACACGCTGCTTGATTCTAATGGAGAGGGGCCCTGGAGGCTCAGCCAAATAGTACACACACACACACAATGTGCATGGGGTTGGATACTGGCTCGCGCTGCAGTTTCGAATCTCTCCTCACTTTGCTTTCTCTCATCACTTTACACTCAGATGAATTTTTTTTTAAATGAGACCCCGGTGAGAAAGAACATTTCAACACTCAAAAATACAGACAGGGAGCATGGGGCCTAAAAAACAGATAGGGAGCTGATCATTCCCAGTTAGCCAAATGTTTGTTTTGGAGCAGGATGACTTGTTTAGATGTTGGTGGTTCCTGACGCTGCTCCAGCCTTTAGAGACTGAAATAGCTCCCATCTGTTCCAATGGTACAGTGAATCGTTTTCGACAGACCAAAGTGTTTTCTACAGTGGAAAAACTGTGGTTGACCAGAAAGGTTGTTTTTCTCAGCTTCTCAGCTCACACACACACATTTACGGTAGCCGATTGTGGATATGTCTTGTCAGGGGACAAGTCTGGTAAGTCTCTCTCACCAACGTGAAATACAGCATGTACCGTTGTCTTTGCCCACAACCCGTTAATCATAGTATTGCTACTGATCAGACATGACCTGTACGGAATGTGGCGCAAAATGTACATTTTGGAAAGGAAAACATTCGCTAATAGGGAGCAGGAGACAGGCAGATAGCTTCCATGTTGACTCACTGACTATGAACTATTCCTAACACTGGCACCGAATGTCTGCAACACGTGTGTTCTTCTGTGCACGTGAGAATGTGAGCTCACTTACGAACACACACTGAGAGCAAAAGTAGAGAGAGACCTACTATGCAGCTTCGTGGTTCCCTGGACAGGTCATGTAGGGCAGATAGGCGGCTATGGACTGGATCTGCCTCATGAATTCATCTCCAATCCTGGCATTGTCCTGGTACAGTGTCATATACAGTAGCCATTAAACATCATGACATAGGATGATAATACTGTTAAATAGGCGCAGGCAAGTTTAATGCTGACAGGAATAAATGTGCCAATTTTCTCCCGTCACAAATTTTGTTGTAAGTATCCAGTAAGTCAGTTTTCCAGACAGCTTCAGGAATGTTTCATATGCATACCAAATAAACCTCAATGAAACCAGAAGCGATTATTTCTTAGATATCCTAATGCTGGCTACAGTGCTCTTGAAAAGAAATCACTGCGGTCCATGGCTGTCCTCATGGCTGTAGCTGCCACAGCCATTAATGACCTTTCAGACAGAATTCCTTTTTTCTGTTTTTCTATTTATAATATCAGTCAAGCCACAGGATGTACTTGGACATTCCAGCTGAAAACACAACATGAATTATGGTGATTAATTTCTGCAGTCGTCTGCTGATTGCATCCAGCATTTTTCTCCACATTGGCGAAAGTGTATGAATGGTGCACAAACACAGCAATTTAAAATCTAATTTCAGGGAAAATGATATTGCTGATATTTGACATCTAACACTATGTCCTTGGAACATCAAAGATGTTCTGATGCTGGGCTGTTTTCAGATGAGAAAACGTGTTATTGGGACTTAAATTTTGAAGGTTTAAATGCCCTTTTTTAATTCATGAAATACTTGGGTGACATAACCCTAATTCCAGTCTTTCGCCACTGGCTTATGACATTGCACAGTAATGCTAATCATAAACTGTGTCTTAACCACGGCTAAGGGCCTTTATATGCGCTGATAATAAATAACAGGGAGCCTGGGGATGGGGACAGTGGAGAAAGGTGGACCGGCTTAATCTCATCTGTCATTGTGGAGTTAGGGGAATATCTAAATTGTGTTTAGAGGATAAGCCTCTGATGAAAGGATTTGCTTTTAATGACTCCCCCATTCAGCGCTCAGTCTTAACTGGGCAACAGTTTGACAAGAGTTCATGATGCTGGAAAAAAAGGAGAGAAATACCTCATGCATATCATAGGCAAAGTCCCCTGTAAAAAACAAAATAATTTTGAATCAGAATATCATAGTATACAATTATTATATTTTAAATGTGCAATAGGAAATTGTTTTTACTGCCTCATAGCAGAGGCAATATATAGAGACAATAATATATCGGTGGTGGTTTGATAGGGATGTTGCTCAATACCAATGACACAACAATTACTTTGCTGTCAGTGTTGCAATTCCTTGGTTGCCGACAGAGGTTGATTACAGTCATAAATCAGTAAATGCCCCTTGAAACGGCTTATACAGTACAGTTGAAATGTCAGTGTGGCCTCTTACCTATGTGCAGGATGACATCGTACATGCCAAGTTGGGTCTCCTTCTGCAGTCGGGCTAGAGATTGAGGATTCTCATTGCCCATGTCTCCATAGAGAGCAAACCTGGGGCTGAAACTAGTGCTGTCATTCAGAGCAGTGAAGGAGAAGACATCACTCCAGCCCGCATCGCTGCCACAGTGGTACACTAGAATTCACACAGGGGAGGAAGTCTATATATATATGACTCTATAAAGGTTCATATCGTATCGCATTCTGACAAGCCCAGAGAAAACAAACTAATAACATCAAGGCTCCACCCACCATAAGACAAAGCAGGTTTGAGGCCTGTGAGAGTGACTCTGTGGATGTACATCTTCCTCTTCTCCTCTCCTGAGTCCACAAACAGAGTAGCCTCGCCTTTGGCGCTCATCTCAAAGAGCCGACCCCCCTGCAAGCCATACTCCACCGTGCTCTCTGTCTTATTGAAGGTGGTCCAGGTCACCTCCATGGAACCTGGGACTCCTGGGAAGAAAAGACAAACTGTTCAAAGTGTGACGCTGATTGGTCAGACAGAATTACTCTATTCACTCCCTCATGCACCTACAAAAGCCAAGAGATGCTGACGAAAAAGCAGATATTACACTTTGGCAAGGCATAGCCATCAGAAAGCTGAGTCAAACTGGGCAGGTACTCATTTCATCTAGAAGTCATTCCATACACAAGTCATCTATTTAGTCTGTGTGTAAATTTGCACGATTAGGCCACAGTACATTTATGACATTCGAGGATTTTAACTGGTTCGAACGACTTTCAAAGAGTAAGAAGGTAGGGTTTCAACATGACACATGGCTTTTGCTGGGATTGTACCAGAGACGGTGTCTCTAACCTCTACGTTATGCAGCTGCCTACCTGCCTTTATGATCAGCAGCCCACTGAACCAACACCAAGATAACTGAGGAGTTGGGAACTCTAATTCTCTCTTTTCAGATAAGGATCTATGTTTTGTATCACCTAAATCTCTCCTGTTGCAAAGCCACAATATACAGAATTGAGACTTCCACTTCCTAAAAAATACTTTTAGATGTTATATTATTGATTATTATTGTGTAGAAAACCTCTGCAGATCTGTAATCAATATGACCTAGATACTACTAGTATAGACTAGTAAGGGGAAAACACAAGAGGGTAATGGAAACAAACACCTACCTGGATAGGACAGGTGCACCTGCTCCGGCTGGGTCCAAATGGGAGGAACACCAATCACCAATAGAGGTGCGAGGCTTAACATGGCATAGGCAGCATAAACAGGCACCATCTTCACAATGGGCCACAGGAGAACAATCCTGGAGGGAAAAGTAGCTGCACACACACAGAAAATATAACCAACACACACTTGTTTCTGCGGTCACATGATTTTAAAAGCAGTCACGTGATTTTTGAACACCACATGACATTGGCTTCATAAAACAGGCCGATCAATGGACTCTGTCTCTTTTAGTTGCCTTCCAACAAGCTCATGACCTCAGCGCCAGGTTACACAATGCTCAGTGGCAATGACACAGTGGCACACACCTAGTCAGTGTTGATGTCCGTCTCTTGATGGCAAAATCGAAAGCAGTCATCCAGAATGATGAAACAGCAAAGACAAAAACAGCCTAGTCAGCAAGAGCAGCATGGGCAGGGATGATGTGTCAATAAAAGCAGCTGATGCTTTTCATTGTGCATTCAGGGAAGTACTGCTTTCATTCTGAGTGAGGTCTCATTAGTGTTAAGCAAGGGGCATCCGCACACAGGCCACAACTTGCCCCAAATCAAATGTACTTTGGTAAGCAGCTGATACTGTGATATGGTTACTATGCCTCAGTGACCAGGACACTTACAGACTCTATACACTATTGGTTCTCAAACATGTGCCATTTAAGGCTCAATTCATTTTTTCACATCAACCATTCATTACAGAGGCTAATTTCACTCACTGAATATCCTCTCTCTGTTTGAAGATGTTCTAATCAATGAAATCAGCTGCTGTAGTTATTTTTTAGAATGAAAACCTTGTTCTACTATGGCACATGGCTGAAAACCACAGTGGGCCACTGCTTTGAGGACATGTTTGGATTTGAATTTTGCACCAACAGCATCTTAGCAGTCGCTAGAGGGTGCACACTGCACAATAGGATGCTTTATGTTGTGGGTGGTATCAGAAATGAGCTGTTTGTATCAGTCGGCACTCGGTCTCAAGTAATCAGTTTAGTTTAAACTCTGAGACTATCACCGGTGAATAGGGGAGGAGAGCAAGGTGAGTGCTGAACGTCGTCAGATAGAATCATGTCGGTTGATAATTTGGCGTCGAGGTTATAGTTGTTTAATAATGCTGCACCACCAGCTTCAAAAGTGCCGTTATATCTTTAAGAGACCGTTTCTGACAGATGTGCTGTAGCGCCATGTTTGTTTTGACAGCTGACTGTACCGCTTTGTTGTTAAGTTAGATGACATTATGCTACCTACAGTAAGGCGTTTAGTAACATCATGGACAAACCGGAAGGGAATAAAGCGACGTCCCACACAACCAACGGCACCATTTTTTTTACCGTGAATAAACACAAAGTAGTGATATATGTACCGGTATATATTGTGTATTTTTAACAAGACTCACAAGTCACTGAGCTGCTTGTCCCGGGAACAGTTCCTGATTACGTCATTGTAACCACAACGACAACAATGCGCACGTGGATTGTGGGTAATTGTGTTTGTAGTTCACATCACATCACATCCTGTTTACAGGCTACACACGTTTTCCCTGTTTAAATGATTTAGATCATATAGACTGGGACGGCTGACTGGAATGAAAAATATAATTGAAGAATGTTCTGTAAGTGCTGTAGATAATAGATTGTATAGAGGCAAAAAAACATATTCTTCTGGTGATATCAATGCCTAATATCAGAATGCTGCCTCTACTAGCAGATGTGTGTGTATCTATGTTATTTATGGTAATTTACTACAAATTGTTTGAAAGGAGGCTTCTTTTTTCCAGGTCTGTAATGGACTCTAACAGTGATGAGGGAGACTATCAAAACCTTGAAGATGCCTTGCCCCAGGATATGGTCGAGTACAAAGTGAGCTATTCTCATAGGAGAAACACAAAGGAGGTGAGCTGGGTTAGGCACTACAATACTGAAAATAATTGTGTTATTTATCATGTTTCCTGTATTTGTGTAATTGTTGTTTGCTTATCTTGAGGTGGATTATGATAAAAAGGAAGAATTCAACAAAAAGAGGTAGGTCAGGTTTTGTGGTTGCAGTATGAATAGTCATATTTCTAACAAGCGTGTAGTCATTTTTTGTGTGATTTGGTTTGCTAGATATCCAGTGGGTCGGTCTGGCAACACCAGCGGCAGAGTGAGGCGGGTAGTATCATGTAAGAGGAAGACCTATCATCAGACAGTGGCTCGGAGGAAGCAATCTGTGTCTGGGAGGACTTATGATATGGCCAACAAGGAGAATGAGATGAGCTACATGCAGGACACACAACAGGAGATATTCTATATGGACCCTTGGGAGTTCCTGCCAAATGTCAGTAATAACCACAATACTGGCAGAACCAGTTCCAAACACACTGACTACTCCACACTCACCGAGGTCAGAAATATAATCTCTGTACAGACCTTGTTTCTGTTCTTTGTGTGTCGGTTGTGTTATCATTTATTGTGGGACTAATATGCATGTAAAAGTATCTCAACCAGAAAAATCCTTTTCAGCTCTCGGGGGATCATGGCGTAATGACTAATGTGCTGTTCGGAAGACATCTGAGATTGAAAGTGGCTTTAACATTATGGCATAGAAATGTTGGAGAAATGTTGACATACTTCCTGAGGTTCGTAGCCAATAGTTTTTAGTTTACATGCAGTCTGTGTGCTCAAATTTCAACAATTTCATGACTCTTCATGACTCTCCTTCATCACTTTTATTCCCCAGAATCCAAGACACTGGTGTGTTTGTTGATTTTCTTCCACTGATAACCAAAAGGTAATTAACTTAATTTTCTTAATTTTGAAAGAGTTGGAGTTAAACTAAATGTGAAGTAAATGTTGCTTTAAATGACATTTCCCCTACAGCATTAATGAGGACTCCCCCAGCATTACCATTGGCTGTTGTGTTGACCTCTTCCCATTAGTTAAGAAAGTCCTCAACAATCCATATGAGGAGTGAGTATTCCCATTCTGATGAATCGAAATACTCACTCCTCATATGGATTGTTGAGGACTTTCTTAACT
>CABFOS010038799.1:15635-28004 GCA_900660315.1 Diretmoides pauciradiatus
AAATGACATTTCCCCTACAGCATTAATGAGGACTCCCCCAGCATTACCATTGGCTGTTGTGTTGACCTCTTCCCATTAGTTAAGAAAGTCCTCAACAATCCATATGAGGAGTGAGTATTCCCATTCTGATGAATCGTCCTGTTAGCGCAACAAAATTATTTCAGATTGAAACAGAATATACTAACAAAACACAGTATGCAACAACATAATTATAGGAACACAATGTTCTCTTTTTATTCTCACAGGTATCTTCTAGTTGGTTTAAAGTGGATAAATTCAGTTTTGAAAAACTGGTGGGTGGAACTTAAAGCAAGTGGCTATAGTGGCTCAACTAATCATCCACTGGATAAGTAAGTGTTGGCAGAGTTATTCTGTGAGCTGATAGATAAATACCTTATTTATACGAGCACAATTAAACTGAAAGCAGCAAAAAAGAACACAATAAACAACCATCAACATAAAATGCTATAATAAAAGCTCATTAAGAATGCTGTAATCACCTCCATGTTCAGACATGCAATCTATTAACATATCAACCACACACACACAAGTCAATATTTTGAACAAGCTGAAGATCACAATGCTCAACCCCTTTTTTATTCATCTTGGTTACAGAAACTTTCAAGTCTTCAATCAGCAGTTATTGGAGTTGTGGCACCGGGAACCTTTTTTGGAGAGTGTTCCAGGAACTGCAGGGGACATAGTGAAGGTGAGTGCTGTACACACGAATAAAGCATTAACAGTGTCATTGTTCACTTTGAATTTTGTTGCACAAAACAAGTCTAAGTTTTCTGTTCATTATCTTTTCCCCCAGGTCATTGATTCTTTCCTGTCACAACTTACCTGATGGCAGTGAAGAGCCAGATAATGGATCGAAAAGAAAGAAGAAGCTACTGTACAGTGGAGAATTCCAAAATATGGACCCTTAAATAGGAGCTGCTGTTGTTTCCATAGAAAAAAAGTGCCTTTTAGCATGTACCTGTCCTGAGCTGATGCCTGTGGTACTAACTGTGTTTCATTGCAACATCAATCATTACATGTACAGTAGCATTTGAAGTTAACAATTGCTAGAGAAACTTAAAGTACTGCAAATGTGTAATAACTGGGAAATCACCAAATCTCAAGTAGGCTGTGTTGTAATTATCATCAGCTACAGGATACTGTACTTTTTATTGATGTCTAAATGTCTGATGAATTTGTGAATGTAAGAATACATACTGTAGACCGCCCTTGGTTGGTACTGTACTCAGTATTTGTTGCCCTAAACATACAAACCACCATGATGATTGTAATACCAAAACAAAGGTTGTACTCTCTCTGGAAAGAGACAACAATGATGTGTATTTGGAATGTGAATTCAATATCCACACCCCTTGTGGAGCTGCCAGTAAATGGTTAAACGTCAAAAGTATGCTGCGTTTTGTGTGTGAATCTTCTCTTGCATGCATACAGTACCCACTGTATCTCGACTGCATGAAACAATAGGAGCAAGAAAGCAAACAAACAAAACAGTAGATTTCACAGGTCTCATCTGGACTTCAGCCTCATCCACTCTTGAAGTGCTTAAAACAAATGAGAGATATAGTTTACAATCTCACTCGATGCAGATAAGTGCAGGTTTGCTGTCTTCCATCATGATGTCAACCTGAGGCTGAAGTCCAGCTGTGGCTCGGTTGTAGAGGCCTGTGTGGAAGGGAATGCACCTCAGTGGACTCTGAAACTGGACTCGGCAGTCGGCAGCTTTATTTGCCTTTTCATTCTGTGCAGTCTAAACGGAGTGTGTGTGAGTGCAGGACAAGATTCAGGTACAGAGTGTAGCATTTTTATGACACTATCACGTCATATGTGGCTCCCCTGAAGGTGAGTGTGTTTGTTTTCTGTTTCAAGATGCATCATTCATTCTGTTTTGCTTATCCAATCAATACAATAAGCAGCTTGCAGTACTGTATCACTAACTGAACAATGTCGGCTTGACGATGAAGGAAGGTAAATGATGAGGTGTCTGAGATGTTGGCTGCTCCCACTGTTGCTCAGTCTGACTGGAGTACACACTGAGCATCTCCAAGCTGAGAACCTCAATCTCCTGCCCCCAGAGGAGCACAACTTGGTCCTCAACCATGGAATGAGAGGTATATTTGTGTGTGTAGACTTTCACCGATTTTCTTGCCACTGTCTAATGTACTATGTTTTAACGTTTGTGCAGCCTGGAGAAATTAAATGTGTATAAGACAGTGTTGAGAGTGTTTTCCATACTCTAGCTAATAGCGATAACATACATTGCTTTGAACTGCTGTGTGCCCTTTATCAGAGATGACATATTGGCCTGTATGGATTCTCCTGGGGGTGTGTCATTGATTAGACTATCACAGTGACAGGGCTTGTCAGACAAACGGATGTACTAGTTTGACAAAACATCAATGTTTTACAACGCTTATCTAGGAGTCGTTGAGAAACTGTTGGAATTGCTTTTGCCATCAATGTTACAACTTGTAGCTGACAAGCATAGGAATGACAAGTTAAAATTGGATCATCATTAGATTAATGTACAGTATGTTTTATAAATAGATGCCCTACTGTAGCTAAATTAGTCTATTAGTCAATACCCGATACCCATAATAATGAACACTGGATATACTTAATAAATATACAAGTTACAGTTTCATGAAGCTAGATGGCTAGCTATCATAAGCATTGCCTTTAGTAGTCCATTATTAGCTTTGAGATTTAATGTTGATTCTTAATATACCCCTTAAGAATTCACAGTTTGTGTATTGATTTGGTAATTTGCCCAACAGTATTGCCTAGGGACTGTCATGAAATGCTGATGACCTCTGGTGGCCAGGCCAGAGACGGGGTGTACCTGATTCAGCCAGCTAACTCCTCCATCTTGGCCTACTGTGCGATGCAAGAAGGTGGGTGGACCGTGGTGCAACACATCACTGTCAACAGCAGCGTGAACTTCGATCGTACCTGGGTGGAGTACAAGCAGGGCTTCGGGGTCCTCACTGGGGATCACTGGCTGGGGAACGAATACCTGCATCAGCTCACCCGGGGCCCTGGGCACTATAAGCTGGGAGTGAAGCTAGTGGACAGAGATGCCATCACTAAGACAGGTGACTATGATCCATTCCTGGTGGAGGATGAAGGAGCCGCATACAGGCTGAGACTGGGGCTGTTCCAGGGCACAGCTGTAGACGCTCTCACCCAGGACACAGAGAACTACCTGCATGACAACCAAAAATTCACCACTAAAGACCGAGACAATGACAACTACTTCCAGAACTGTGCCAAGCTGGAGTTCCAGGGGGTGGCAGGAGGGGGCTGGTGGTATGACGCCTGTGCTGGTGCCAACCTCAACCGCAGGAACGTCATCTACTGGCAAAAGGACTGTAACAAGGAACGCCTGTGCAAGTACGCCTGGATGATGGTGAGGCCTTCAGACACAGTAAAACTGATCCACACTGGAGAGTGCAGGAAGGACGAGCTCTAGGACCTTTTCAGGGCTGAAGAAGGATTTCTGATACTGTATAAAGTAATGATATCACGTTTACTCCTAATAGCTATTATGCTTGACATTCACTTCAACGTATTTTATTCAGAAATGCCTGGACATGATCACAAAATACTGTAAAGAAAACATTTTTTTGATTCCTCACAAACTTTCAAAATATAAAATTTCATTACTGTCATCATACATCATATCAATATACATAAAGCGAAGCATTTCTTTCATTTCCCAAATTGCAAGTGCAGGTTGACTGGTTTATCACAGTTACAAAAAAAGTGACATCGTAGCTTATTACACATGTAAAACATCTTTTGCAAATACTCTCCCATTAAACAGCATTTTGCTACAGTACATTACAGATTTGCAATTAATACACATTGATATATGTTCATATATTGTTTTAGCTACAGTAATCCAGGGAAAATAAATATATTCCAATGCTCAAAGAAAAAACATATCCTGAGGATGGAGAGTAATAAACAGATTATAACAAATAGAGAATGTGCTCTTAAACCCTCCTCTCCCACTCACTACAGTATGTATGTAAACACTGACATTGTTTAGCAGTTTCTATTTGAACCACTGACCAGTAAAATTCAGGGTCTATTTATTAATGCTTGGTACATTATCATTACTCCTCTTCGATTCAATTTTCTCAGGGGTTTCGGGAAATAAGTGCATGTACAGTATGCAAAGTATTTGCTAAAATTAAATGTGAAAAGAAGGAAGCTGACTCTGTTGTTTTAGTCTTAGAAATGACAATGGCACATGTGAAAAGGCTTTGATTACCATCAGAGTTACAATCTCGACTTAGCAAGCAGATTCTGACATCAGGACACTTATTAGCCCTTTAAAATAAAACAGCAATACCAAAATGTACATCTTCAATACAAACACAATATTTACAATCTGTATGTATCACACTGTATGCATAAGAGCATCAACTAAAAGGGACGGGTTGTACTTTTTTCAACCAATATACAGTGTCAACGATTATTTTGGGACAATTTGATGATTCATAATGATCTTCCATTTTTGTAATTTGACCAATAATCAACATACAGTACAGTAGGTCTATTGGTTAAGCCAAGGAACAATACTATTAATATTCTACAACCTTCTTAATGTTTGTCCTGTTGATATCACCTAAAAGGTATCATCCGAGATCATCTTCAGTACATACTGTATGAAATAAAAGTTTCATGTCAGTTTGGTGCTGACCACAGGGTTTTGTCCATACCAGTAGAGTTTTTCCTCAATCCTTTTCTTCTTCCACTGGCAGAGTAGCAGCATGCGGAAGGTCTTCTGGAAGGTCTTGTTACAAAGGGCGTAGCACATGGGATTGACTGTGCTATTGACGTAGCACAGCCAGTAGCCCAGGTGCCAGAGGGACAGGGGGATGCACTCCGAGCAGAAGGTGGAAATTAGCACCATGATGTTATAAGGAGTCCATGTTAGGATGAAGGCTAGCAAGATAGCGCTGAGAGTCTGGGCGGCCTTCCTCTCCTTAATCAGCACCATCCTCTTCCTCTTGGTGATCTGGTTCTTCAGTGTGGCATCCATAGGTTTAGATGTCAAGGAGGCGGATGGAATGCTCATGGACTCAGCCGAGGAGAAAGATGACGGTGCCATTTTGGTGTCCCCATTTTTGCTCTGCTGCTCTGCGTCACTGTCTTTGGCCACGGGTTTAAACTTGTAGGACACACACTTCTTGCTTTTCTGAGAGTTGCATTTGGTTGGTATGTGGAAGAAGCTATGGTCTTCATAGCTGCTGAGTTGCTCGCTCTCACTGCCCACTACACTCTTGCCGCACTCGCAAGCCTGGTTCCTGAAGGTCGGCGGAAAGGCCCCCGGAGACACAGGGCGCTCCTCGTCTTCTGAGGAGGCATAACTGTTGAAGGTGGTCAGTTGATCAGCTTTAGACCACTCATCATTGGTGGCGGCTGCTGACTTGGCAGCGTTGCTCCTGCTGGAGGAAGACCAGGAGGCTTGGTTCCTGTTACGTGAAGCCGATCTTAGTTTACAGCTAAAACAGGACCTGATGATGGTTTTCTGGGGCTGGGTTACCCCAGGGTCTGTGGGACAATGAATCCCCCGGAGCTCAGCCAGATCTTTGGTCCTCTTCTCTGTCTCCTTGTAGATCCGACAGTATATGATTGTCATCACTGATACAGGGATATAAAAGGCAGCAATTGCTGTCCCAAAGGTTATCACAGGCTCAGAGAAAAACTGAATCTGGCATTGCCTCTCAGGGACGGTTCTTTTCCCTACAAAGTACTGCCAGCAGAGAATAGGTGGGGCCCACAGAATTAGTGACACCAGCCAGGCCAAACCAATCATAACCCCAGCCCGTTTGGGTGTCCGTTTGGCCCTGTAGGTCAGGGGCCTAGTGATGGAGAAATATCTGTCAAAGCTGATCACCAACAAGTTCATGACTGAGGCATTACTGGCTACATAGTCCACTGCCAACCACAGGTCACAGGCAAGGTTTCCTAAGGCCCAGTAACCCATCAGTATATAAGAGGTATATAAATTCATCGAGAACACACCAATGATGAGGTCTGCTGCTGCCAGACTCAGCAGGTAGTAATTGTTCACTGTCTTCAGTTGGCTGTTGACTTTGAAAGAGAGCATTACCAGAACATTCCCCACAATGGTGATGAAGCTGACTATGGCTGAAACAGTGGCAATGGTGATCACCTCCCATAGACTATGTGTGACTAGGTGGATATCCGTTGCACTGGAATTTACAGTGGAGTTCAGTATGTTTACTCCCTCCATGGTCTTGATGTGTTTATTGTCATATAACCAGGAGAAGAATGTTTGGATTTTCCATTTTGAGCAATACGTCCTGTAAAGAAAAGAAAAGAAAAGTCATAATCTTCATATCTGCAAGAAAGCTCAAGACACGGATTGTGCATGAGCAAAAAAGTTCCCTTAATAGCCACTAGATGACATCATTTCAGTAAAGATCAGAGATGTCACATCTTAGCCATTAAGGTTCACACTGTAATCTTATTTCAGTGTGATACTGCATGCTTTGTGTTTGCAATGTCTAGATAAATCGCCCTCCCTTAAGGTAAAAGCACTGAAGCAGCTATTCTATGTATGAGTCATACATGCATAAAAGTTAATAGCATTCACCTGTACAAAAAAAATAAGATCTCAATACATAGAGTTGCTCATGAGGATATTATTTGAATTTCTGTCGGGCCATAAATTGCATCTATTAAAATATCATTAAACTGCAGTCTGCACCACATTGGAGCATTTGCCAGCTGATGCAATTATGCACATATGGAGTCCTTTAGACAAGCTTTGGAAACATCTGGCACATTTGAAAAATCCAGGTCATTCCGTCATCTGATTCCTTGCTCTAAATCTCTGTGTTGTGTGTTGTAAATTAATAGTGTATAAACACAGCATAGAGTCTTTATAACTATGGGAAATGTCATGGACATTTCTGAGGGATAAGATAGAGTGGGAAAATACAGCCTGTTTCAAAAGTAGGTATTCATTTTGTATACATTATTCGCTATATACATTATGTAAGTATAATTTTTAGTATTAATACATGCTTAAATGTTTAATATTATCAAGTGAACTATTTTGTCAAAATAACTAAATACGTGTAAAATGATTTACTATACAGCATTGTTATTCATTATTGTTATTATTATTATTGTTATTATTAATATTAATACAAATTGTATACCTACTTTTGAAATACCTGGTAAATCAGAAATACTGTAGCTGATTAATCCATCTGTTTTGAGAGAGGATAACTTCAAGGGAACTAATCATGCTACAATTTCTATTGCTCAATGAATAAATTAATATCCATGACATGACTGAACGGTCACTATATCATTATGAACAAATCGTACATCTTGACATCTTGACAAGTACTGAAACACCTTTGCCCATTAGCCAGGCATAGAGACAGTACCCTAACACCTCATCATCACAGGCAATATCTTATTATTTATCTACAAAGCACTTCTAGGTGAACTGTCTGGCTATCTATCATGTCTTATTAACCAAAATACATCATCATTAGGTCACAAGACTATTTCCTCCTTGAAAATCATCATGTTGCAGACATGATGATTTTCAAGGAGGAAAGAGATCGGGAAACTGTCTTTCACTCACTATGCGCCTCACAAGTGGAACAATATACAGAAAGTCATAAAAATGAACAAGCTAATCCCATTTAATCAATTTAAATCTCTGCTGGCCGACGTGGAGCGGTGTGAATGTACCTGTTTTAATTGATTTATTATTGCTCCTCTATTTGGTGTTTTTAAAATGTACATATGAATGTTCTTTCTTCTTAATTCCTTGTTGTATATTTTCTATGTTTCTTCTCTTGTGTATTTGTAATATTTCCCCCTGCTGTTGTTTTAAATTGCATTGTATTGTATTGTAAACATTGTAAAAGGGAGCTTGCTCTCAATGGCCCTTCCCTGTTTAAATATGATGATATAATAGCAAACATAGAAGTTAAGGAGATGAAAGAGAAAAAAAGAGATTGCTTTAGTATAATTTCTCTGCTCTCCCTATCTGTCAAATGTGACAACACCCTTTTCACTCAAATTGCACCTAAATACCACTAGAAAAAAAAGATTTGTCATGACAGTTGGATGAATTTTAAGGGAGGCAATCAATCCAACTGGGCAATTTCAATCTAGTGCATCAAATGACAAATACATTCTGTGCAGGACTTTGGACTCAGAGGTTGGCAAACCACACAAATCTGTGACTAGATTTTAAACTCAAGGCCAACTAATTTCTCAGACTCAGGACACTACAGAGAGAAAGCTATAACGCAGAAACTGTGACATCTGTGGAGGTGAGGGCCTTAATACAGAGCGGTTGTAGCACTGCAGTAATCTACCTCCTGCAGAGTACTTTGGGTTAGCAGGATCATTCGTGGAAAAGGGACAATTATTGTTAAGCAGAGATAACCATGGTAATTTCTCTCCGCCGAACATCTGTTCATGCAGTGGCTGATGAGGTTATAGAGACCGCTCCTACGTTATTTTATGCCACCTGTACATCTAGAACAGTATGGAGTTTTACCCAATTACCTTCTTTTACCCAAGCCCACACTGCTTGTTTTGCCTCTCCATCCCTTATGATCTTGAACCGTCTGATGTACATGGTTCCTGTTTGTGTGTTCACATTGTTTAACTAGAGAGCAGTCATTGCAGCCACTTCATAGCTAAATCAAAATGCCTACTCAACTGGAGAACTCATAGGGACATTCGAACCCTCCCTGCGATGTTTTCTGACCTTATTTCTACCCCATACTTCAGAAATAATTCTCTTACTCATTGGTATTCTTTTGGCAGTGTCAGATTAGCAGGAGTTCCAGCGACAGCCTGAGGCCCACACAAATAACATTCCTTACACTGCAGGGGACCTCATGCAGCCCTTAGTCTGGACCTCAGCTTATTACTGAATGGCATTTCATATCACATCACTCAAAACCCCATGTCACTCCGTTGGTACGCGCAGTTGGCCCCATCATCATGGTGATGTCCCTTCTCTGTGCTATCGCAAATGTAACCTTTCCTGTTGTCTCTCACGGACTGTTTCCTTTAGCAGAAGCCTGTTACCGATTTGATGAGGAGGTAAAATGGCACCTTGGTTTCTAATGCTAAGTTATTATTCTAATCTATTGTGTCCTTTTCCAAGCCCAATTTTCTACTTGCGCTGTAACATTAGGCAAGCTTCCTTTGAGGCCACTGTAGTAAGAATTCGACTGCTCAGATAGGTGGCATAAAATGTTTCTCTGGAAAGTTACGTTTTCTTTTTTAGAGGAAAAGTGGATGGGCTGTCAGTCAAATTGTTAAATGCCAGAAAAACAAAAGAATGAATTATGACAGGTAAGTACGGTGTTTGATTGA
Source organism: Diretmoides pauciradiatus (assembly GCA_900660315.1). Classification (NCBI taxonomy): domain Eukaryota; kingdom Metazoa; phylum Chordata; class Actinopteri; order Trachichthyiformes; family Diretmidae; genus Diretmoides; species Diretmoides pauciradiatus. The sequence continues at coordinate 25,056 of CABFOS010038799.1, forward strand.
CAAAGAGGCTCCTGACTCATCGATGACTGTTACACACGCGCACGCGTATGCACACACACACACACACACCGCATGGACTTGTTCTAACTCTTGACCCCAATACAGCCACGCCTAGCTACTAGCTTCTAAATTGCAGGAAGTGTTTTAATGGTGCGCTCAGAGCTTAGGGTGTGGGGTAAATATGGGCTCTGCATCACTATAAATAGTGAATCATGTCTGTTACAGCCTGACTTTTTTATGGATGCAGTGTAGCATCAAATTTGACGTACAGTACAATACATGGGGGGAATAGCTGGTCTGAGAGTATTTTCAGAAAACAGATACAGTTGCAGCTTAGCCTCCTCCCTGTGTTCAACTCAGATATTTGACTGATATTTGATCTGTGTATGTATGTGTTAGTAACTTGGTCCTATAGATGCGAATGGGAACATTACACTACTCATTACTATGAATCACTGCCAAACTGCCCCAGAGAGGTGCAAAGTGCAGGCATTTCTCACTCTTGCCAAGCAAACTGAGTCTGCATTACAGTGTGATTGGCTTATTACTCACTACACACACCTTACTAGTATCAGACTGCATTGTGAAACTTCAATCATAACAATGTCCAATGGGTGAGTGACGACTAAGTTGGTAGCACAAATCCATCTTAAACCTCCATACTGAGTGAAGAGGCTGACAGGTTGGAGGGTGGCTTCCTGCAGGTCCTCTGGCAGATGGCCATCTATTCTCCTTTGCTGTAGTTCTGCACGCACTAGCTCCCACCAGACCTCCTGGTCATGCTTAACCTTTTTCTACACTCTCCTTTGGTTGCACCACAACCGCTCTGCACAGCAGCGAGTCAATAGCGCATGTGGCATTTGTGAAAGAAAGAGAAAAAAGAGAAAAAGAGGAAGCGAGAGACTAGCAGAAGAAGGAGGATAGAAAAAGGAGAGTCGGAGCCAAAGAGGCAGAGAACGCCATGTGTGTCTAAGCGGTGAGTGTATAGTATGCTGCGTAGAGCAGCCCATAGGTCTTTGGCACCATGGACCGTGCATTGCTGAAGTCAGCCCAGTGACCCATGATTAAGATTCCTGCATATGTGGCATTCTGGAAGAAGACCTAAGAGTGGCTTGAATCCTCCCGGGGTTCCATCAGCGGAGGAGGAAGAAAGTGTAAAAATGGTGTCTTAGAGCTGCTCCACAACATTTCATCCTAGACATGGCTCTCAATCTGCAAGAATGTCTTCTTAGCCTAATGGTTTCTTGGCATCCATGGTGGCCAAGTTTTAAATACCGCCATCATCAATCAAGGAGACACTTTAGGATGGAGTATGTGAGGTTTAATGTGCCATTTTTTTTAATGACCAGAAACAACGATAGATTGAACATCATTTTTCCCCACTTCAATTGTCATTTTAGAGCAACAAGGGCAAACACCTTAATTATATTTCTGCTCAGTAGAGAAATGATGAATATGACCATTACCTGAATTTTAAGATCTCCTAGTTTTGATAGCTGCTGATAAGATTGTAATGAAAACACTGAATGCTTCCAGGATTTTCCTTTTTTTTTTTAGAATGACTGGAACATTGCATTACTGCCCCATCATTAGGATAATGATCTGATCTGACCTGACTCATTTGTGTTCTTAGGTGAACAGTGTTCTAAACCTGAGTCTGTTGCTGAGTCTGTCTCTATTTGTGCCCCTACAATAGGTTGTCTGTTGTCTGTTCCCAACTCATAACATGCTAATTTGTCTTTATTCCAGTATCACATTTGTGTGCAATGTGAAATGTCCTGGTTAAAATCTGCACAAGATGGCAGACATGCAAGTTACACACCGATAGGCTACTGGCTCACATGTATGCACGAGAACATACGCACAAACACACAAAAACATACACACATACACTGATCATAGTCAGGCTCTCTCTCTCCCTCTCATGCCGACATCTCAGTTTCTCAGTATGACATTATTATATTGATGCATTTAGGAAAAATGAACCCAGATGTGACGCATGCAAAAAGTCAACGAGAAAGTTTGACAGGAAATTAAAAAACCATATCTGTGTATGTGCATGGAAGGGGAAGTGAACAATTCTACATCACAGCATTGACAGCTCTCCAAACATCATTTGCAATTTGCAAGCAGTGAAATTTAATGTTGCTATACATGAGGCTCCACTGGTAACCAGGTCCACTGTCAGGTCACAACTGTCATGTTAGTTGCTAAGCAGACTCTTTTTGTGGCAACCTATCCCAGAATATCTGATAGATAGACTTTCCTACATTTGTTTGAACACCATATAAGGTCTGATGGAACTGGATGGACTGGATTACAATCACACTCCAGTGCTTAATCCTTCCCTTTATTGTCATTTTCATTGAACCAAAGAGAGGGGGAATGAGGTGTGAGAGAGAGAGAGAGCTTTGGTTTGTGAATAATGAAAGGACATTAAAAATTCAGTTAAAAAAGCAAAAATTCAGTACAATTTGAAACAAATTCAAAATGTCATTACCATACAATAAAAACTAAGAATTTGAAAACTACCTTGACGTACTATTATCAGGTTTTTCAAAAATAGTTATTTTCCAATCAAATATGTTTTGGGAAAAAAGAAGGAGAGACAGAGTAGCAGGCAGAGAGTAGCTTAGGCAGAAAAGACAAATGATTGTGCTGTAAAATTGGTTGAACTACTGACATGTGAGGAGGGTGCTGAGAAAAATGTAGGGATTGGAAATGGATGAAGGACAATGGAGGAAGGACAGTTTTGGGATTACCAACGGCATCATGTATAGGCAAACTGTCAGCAGAGCTGTTATTAAAGCGGTGCATGATGAGTGAATCTGATAAGGTCTAGAGAAAGACACAGAATGGAGTGGTTACATTGACAGAGGGGGCAAGAGGTTAATAGACTTAATGCCCCCTCTGTCAATGTAACCACTCCATTCTGTGTCTTTCTCTAGA
>CABFOS010038801.1:0-14402 GCA_900660315.1 Diretmoides pauciradiatus
TAAACATCTACAGACAAAGTGAAACAGTTGAATACTCTGTAGACTCTCTGTAGGTGGACTATCCAAATAAAGTGTTACCCTTTAAAAAAAAGAAAAGAAATCTCTTTAGTGATGGAGATGTGATTTGATGTGAGATGAGTTTGACTTGTAGATAGAAGATAACTTTTGAACTTTTAAGGTGCAATAAGTGATTTTTACTGCCCCACAGCACAAAATGACCATAAAATGTCTGGTGGTTGGATGGAGTTGTCAATACAAGTGGCTCATTGATTACTTCGACAGGTACTGAGATTTCTGATTTCCACGGCTCACTTTCCAAACCCTGTTCTCTCTTTTGGAATAAAAACTCCACACTCGCTGGAATTTCAAGGGTGCCATGCCATTGTTCCCACGGCCCATTATTCCGACACCCCACTATAGTCGGAAGAACGTTCCGGCTCTGAGTCACTCACCATTATCCTAAGTCTAACCATAATTCCACCCCTATACCTATACATGTACCTAACCCTAATCCCCAACCACGCCAGTTGTGGCGTGAGCGTATTGCAACAGGGGACACCATGCTGCACATGTATTCATTATGTTAACTCAGAAATTACAGGTTTTTCACTCAACAAAATTTGTATTTCAAATTAATCATAATACAGTATACAACTTTTTTCACTTTTTTCCTCAAATGGGATGCTATGCTATCACCAGTCACATCTAGATAGCGAGCCAGAAGGATAAACAACCGGATTGAGGGATGGCTACTTACTTTAGCTGGTACTAGCCAACCAATCTGGGAACCCAGAGACTCAATCAGTCTGACGACCGTCTGAGCCTCTGGGGTTGACCACTAGGCCACTAGTTTTGGGTTATCCGGTCTAGCCAGGATATCCGGATAACAACGGCCTCTTCCTTCCGCCGATCATTTAGGTTTCAGTTTTTACAGTAAATTTTTATATCAAACTTTTGACATATCCTGTCGGCAAGCAAGCTAACACATCACGATGCCTGGTCCCCGTAAGAGGAAATCACTATCTACGGATCGTATTACAGTCTGATTGATTTGTTTAACGTATTTACTTGACAAACACGATGTGTTAGCTTGCTTACCGACAGGATATGGCAAAAGTTTGATATAAAAAATGACTGTAAAAGCTAAAAACTAAATGATCGGCGGCCGGAAGAGGAAGTCATTCTTCGGATCCGCTGACTAGGCCGCATAACCCAAAACTAGTGGCCGTCAATCCCAGAGTCTACTATCGTTATAGTTGACTCTGGGTTCTGAAATTGCTATCCAACTAACTTGCAAAGCAAACTATGCCTATATTTCTCAAATTGCATTTAATTTTCACACATTTGAAAAAGGGATTGATGATCTACTAATAACTTCAGCAACACACCGTTAAGCTGTAACCTCCATCTCCTCCAGCATTGATGAGCACATCTCCTCCAGCATTGATGCACAACAGAGTGCTGTGCGTGCGCACCACCGATTTCATCCTGTAACTTTTAGAAGAAACCATAGGGTTTGTGTGACTTTTTGATCTATGACATAATTAGAAGAATACGTTTGACTCATAATATAAAATGATCATAACTATTTATTATAAAAATAATAGTACTGTAGTAAAATAAAATATAAAAAGTCCAGATATAAAAAATCTGGGGGCACATGCCCCCCGAGCTTGAGTGGGCATGACGTGTTTGGTTAATATCTTCAAGATGAAACTTAAAGTCAAATATGTATGGATGTAAATTCTAATTGTATTTGGCATCCAAAACAATACCTTCATATGACTGCACAATGCTGATTTAATGAGCTCCGCATGGCTGAGTAAGAGCTTAAATTATAACTCACTTCAAATTCCTACAATCATTTTTTTTCTTTGTTAACAAAATGGAAGTGTAATTTGTGGTATCATTGAGACACAGTTCACAGCTGTTCATTGTAAAAATCACTTTGTCAAAAGTACAGTACTAAAGCAGGCATGTATTTAGCTCAGCACAGAGGAAAGGGATGTTTGGTCTCTCCGACATAAGTTGGATGTCAGAGATAATAGAAAAGATTGGTGAATAGGTCTGAATCTGGAAGCATACTTGTGTTAATCCTGCTCCAGATTGCTGTGCTGAGACTGCTTGTATTTACATATGCAGAGGATCCCGCTGTTTTGAGCGCACCATTGACAAGACAGAGCAATTAATCATCCCCAAATACTCCCGCCGTGCAACAGACGACCCTTGCAGAACATGCTGCCACAGAGTGTGTGCAGGTGTGAATCAAGCTCCGAGAGAAAATTTCAGAACCAGCTTCTTTCTCCATCTTCCTTTCTTGTCATGACTACCGGTATCTATAAATCATATCTCTAATGATTGTTGATTATCCTTACTACCATAACTAGTTGATATATATCAAGCGTAGCAGGTTGGTTATAATGTTTAATTTATATGTAATATGTTATCTCAGGTGCTTACCAAACATTTCTCTTTCAGAATCAAATTATCTTTTGTAGAAGTCCACTGTTTGGAAAGTGCATTTTCTTTAAACGGACTATTTTTCCACATATTTGACAACACGTCTGAAGGGGAAATTTGCTTTTTAACAATATTTTAAAAAACAACAACAACTGAGCTTTTATCATATAGGTAATTGTTTCAATTGTTTCATTCATTCAAAACTATTAAACTGAAAAGATGTTGAAAGTAAAGTAAGTACTTCTGAGTTGTGTATTTGAAAATCGAATAGCTTGTTCAGAATGCTGCTGCAGCTAGAATTCTGACAAAAACTAGAACATTTGATCATATAACACCCATTCTGGCCTCTCTTCACTGGCTACTGTACCAGTGCAAGCTCGAGCTGATTTCAAGGTTCTTCTTTTAACATATAAGGCCCTGCATGGACTTGCACCACCTTACCTATCTGAGCTATATACCGGCATGCCCTCGTCACTCTCTCGATGCTGGTCTGGTCCACCTTTACAAACATTCCTTTAAACTGTGAAACTACATACAGACATCTATTTGGCTTTGTTGTTGTGGCTTTGATGGTTTTGGTATCGTTTTATTGTAACTATTTTGTTTGCTTGCCGTATATTCTCTCCTATATATTGTAAAGTGTATCGGGACCATGTCGTATGGTGATTCTGCACTTTAAGTAAAGTTGATTGATTGATTGATTGATTGAATAGTTCACCTGCAATCACAATACATACAAGACTATTAGCCATAAAGAATGGCACATTTTGAGTAAATTTGAAAATACAAAACTTTAATGAGCCTGCAGCTTGTAACTGTTCATGTCAGCACATCATAGTACAAGTTTGTTTATTCAATATCAAGAGACGTTGACTCCCAATAGTTTTCAAACCCCGAGCGAGGAAAGATTGTTGAGTTTCATTGAAAACCATCTGCCTGTTCTGAACAACAAGGGATATGAACATCTCCAGATCGCTTGCATTGGCTCCTGGTTGTGTTGCCTTTCACATTCCTTCTGGCATCCTGTCTTTGGAGATCCCACATCCACACACACCTCTGGGAGGTTAGTTGTTCATGAGTTGATATACTGTCTCAACACAACACATTTTGTATAGAAGAGTAACATTGTAATCTTACTCTTTCCTACCCTTGCCTTCTTCCACATATTGTGCGGCAACTATTTAGGGATCCCTGTATTGACTTTAACTGTCATCAAGCTGTCCTTCTTTACACCGAGGTACTAGTGCCATTCAGACCAGGTCAGGTCAGACAAATGACATACCTTTTTTGAGTACTGCCCTTACAGCCCAAGGGCAATTTCAAGCACGGGAAAAACAGCATTGGTTGTATGAACATCTGCTCCCTGGGTATTTGATTTCCCAGGCAGATGTTGGATCCCAGCTGCTATCACACAAGATAATTTGTATGTTTGTGCAGAGAGCTCCCATTTGGGTGTTCTCGATGTTTATGTCTTCCTTTTGTCAATCAGCCAGCATTAGTATTAGGTATGCTTTACACCCACTTCCCCCCGGTGGCCTCTATACCCCCGATTGTGTGTCCCGCCCACACATACTGTAACATACATACATACATACAGTACATATACACATACATCAACTAATATCAACAATCAACTAGTAGTTAGAATGTTTGGTTATATAAAAAATGAAGTAAGCCTCTGCACAATGATTGTAGACTAATTCAGCCAGAACAAACATTGCTTTTATTTTCATGTTTTTTATTATTATTATTATACATGGACCTCGTCCCATCCATCACAACAACTTAATGAACAGTATATTTAAACAGAAGATTAGTAAAAACTGCAATATTTTAACACATAAATGTGATCAGACTGTTTGAAGCCTTTGTCTTACTTCATCAAATACACAAGTGACAAAAAGTATACAATGAAATGAGAACAGCACAATGTCCCTTCACAATGTCTAGATTTTTTTATATGGCTATGTGGCATTTTGAATTACAATCAATTTCTGGCTGTATTGTGAACTGTAGTGAACAGAAATTCAACTCATATCACATTGAATGAATTTGAATTTCATATAACCACAGAAATCTGGTATGTTTCCTCCGTCACTTTTAGATATTTTAAAGGTGATGTCGTATTCTAATGAGTCACTGAGGACCTTGCTCCCCCAATTCAATTCAAATTCCACTTCCTGTTTGATTTCCATTTCAAATGTATTTGATTCAATCAGAATAAAACGATTCCAACATTGCTGCCATCATTAATAGATTCGAAACAGGTTTCATGTCGTCAAAATCGTCACATCTGGCTTCAACGTTATACCAAGGCCTGAATCACAATGACTGTAAGGCTCTGTCCCACCGCAGCCTCACACTCTGACCAGTTCATGTGCAGGTAATGTCAGCATTTGTGATGTGCAAAAGAAATAGGCAGCCAGTCCATGAAGAGGAGATCAGAGGAGATGAGGCCTTGCTGCTACAAGTCTCACACCTGACCCAGGGAAAATTTCTAGCATTATCTGCCAGAAAAGAAACATGGCAGAGAGTCTCATGGGGGTTACCTGACCCCGCCACTCCCCAATTTTGTTGAAGGCTTTAAATTCTCCCCTCCCAAGTTCAGAGTCGATTTGTTATCAAATCAAGCGTCGAGTGTCTGATTCATTGCTATTCAGCACTCTGGCTGATTTATATGCAGAATGTAAAACAGATGCCTTATGCGATACATATTTATGGTGAGCCCTGCTCTCACAAGATTTATTATAGGTTCTTTCATCGAGGTGTGCATGAGCTGCGCTATGATGACTTGTATTTCCTCTCAGCTGCCAATGCCAAACTCATTAAAAAGAGGTGTGACTATTAATATACATTGTAATACTGACAGCTCCTAATTTATAACCCTAGTACATGTTTGGGGTTTCTTCTTCCCCCTCCTCTCATTGTTAGGGTGGGGGTAGTGGTCTTTTTGTCTGTCTTCACGCTGTGTGTGTGTGTGTGTGTGTGCGTGTGCGCTGTGCGTATGCGCTCATGTGCGTATGCGCTCATGTGTGCATGTATGCATGTGTCAGTACATGTAAATGCAGAGGCTGTTTTTAAAAGCCATTTCTTGTTTTCCTATTATATCCTATATTGATTTATTGGGTTTAGTTCCTTGACCCTTATATACTCTGCTCTGGGCAATATGAAGACTAAACCATACAGCTTATTATGGGCCCCTGCTACCAAACACTATGTATAAGACAACATGGCCATTATTTTCTCAATCAGTGATCTAGTGAATAGAACAATTTCAAAATAAAGTTCCACATTCCCTAAATCTGACATTTTGTAATGAAATTGTCATTATATTTTATAAGGCCGTTTTACATTCATGCAATCTACCTCAATTTATAAAGGCTACACATTCTTGAAACGTATTCTTTGTCACACTTTAAAATTGTATTGCTTATGCAAAATTGCTATGAAAAAGTAATTCAGCCTATGAGCCTTTTGTGCATAGTTTCTGTTTACAGTTGGAAAACTGATATTTTCAGCCATCTCTTCAATAGATCTTGTCATTCATTGTAATGTGAGCTAATTCAGGGCATGGTCCTCCCAAAACATGGCAGACCATCAAGTAATTGTTGATGTGGCAACAGGGGGGAGGGGCGGCTTTCTGTCTGGAGAACCATGTACATCTCATAAATCCAACAAACTGAAAAGTTCAGCATGAGTGAGACCAGCAGCATAAATGCTATGGCTTCACAAAATCACTTCCCACACCACCAGCCAGATTGTGAAGGGTTAACCGCCTGCAATCTGCTCCCCAAATATAAAATGTGCATATTTTATAATTTATTTATGTATATTATGTATAATTTATGTAGTGCTCCATCAAACAGGAAGGAGGTAGATGACGACTCAACCTTATCATACTTTTTTGCTGGCGGACCGTTGTATCTGTGGGTGGGACACCAGTGGTGGACAGGAATACAGTCAATCACAGGTTATCAAAGGTTCATGTAAACAGCTTGAATTAGACCTTAACCAGAGTATGGCCAATATCCGGGTTACGACGTGTAAACATACGGCCCTTCAGTTAATTATAGTTTTGAAAATCTGAGACCATCCAAAGCTGCTGAATAAACATAAAGCTGCAGTAAAAAGTTCAAATGTCCAATCAGTGTAATATATGGACTACAACAGCCGGATTTGTGTGGGACTACCTTGACTAGTTTTACGTTTTGATAACTGGAACTTGGAAAATGGAATGTTGGTACTAGGATGGATTATATGTTCGGCTATGATATGCATTCTGTTCCATTCTGTTCAATTCCATAGTTCTTTTGATTTCTCTTCCTTGGAATGACATGTTGCCTTCTGATTGTTGTAAAACTTGTGTTTGAAGGTTAGTGGCCCAACCAAGTTTATTCAATTGAAAATATTTGCTTGTACTATTGCTTGTACTAGTATAACTGTAGTATAAGCTTCATACATGCAGCCAGGCCATGTGAAGAATGTGTACATGCATTATTTGGCCTACCTCATCATTTTAAAATTGGGATCACGTTCAAATAATTTTGATATACAGCTCCTACATGAATTGTTCCAGACTTAGGTCACCGAGAAGTCTGCTGATTTACGCTATTCATCCATTTCTTACTCATTTGAGCATCAGTTAATGGTGAGGCCATTCAGATTAAGAGCTTCATCATAACCTACCTATAAGCCTGCGTTTTCATATTCATATACAAAACTTAGCTTGAATTTTCATCTTATCTGATTTGTATAAGATGTACTAAATAAAGATAAATTGAAGACATATGGTAGCTAAACAGATAATCCACTGACATTGGTTCCTGGTTGGTCAAAGGTAAAATATTTATTCTGGTGCCATCATGCTTGGTGAGGACTAACACCTAATGTTTTTGTTTACCGTCATCTTCAACACAATCTACGCCCCCAGAGCCATGGAACAATGCTTCCTTCATCTTCCTCTGCAATGAAAGTCTGAATGAAAGGACGTGCAAACCATATGATAATTATAAGCAATAATCTTGTTGGCATTCCAAAATCCATCTTACTTACTTCAGCTATGTCAATGGCTCTGAAAAATTCCACCTATCCGTCTGCCAGCAGCCCTGACAGCCACAGACGGGCGCTTATTCTGCTACTGCCCAGCAATCACCCCCCACTGAAATAATGAATGAATCTGCTCTCCAACAACCTGACAATGCGTAAAAAGGTGATTAAGGCACAACAACAATATGGTACAGTAGATGTTTACATTCTGTGTTTCTTGTTAGTATGCATCTACGGTAAATTATGGTAAACAGGTTCAAAATAGAAAAAGGCCACTAAAATTTTAAAAAACAGTGTAAATGCAGTATTCTCATTCTTCCACAGCTTTCTCCAAGTCTTTGTTCTGCATTTTTAGAATTCTAAAAGATCTGTATCTGAAAATAAATGCAGTTTTGACAACTTTCTCAAGAAAAAATGCCCAGACTGCAGTTGCAAAGCATTGGCATGTCTCTCATATCTCTAATTCATACCCGAGTATGAATATATCTCCCTGTCCTCTCCAGCAAACTGCTGAATGACCACCACACGCATCTGCTGAGACAGTGAGAAACACCAAAACTGTCAAATCTAATGTCACATATGATTGCTCAATTGCCTTCAGAGTAATAGTATGACGACGGCGATGAAGACGTAAGTGTGGGGATAAATAATTGTAAGCATTGTAATCATAGGACGGAATAGGTGTTATAACTTACCTCTGATAACGTCTCACATAGATTTTGAGGAGACTTGAGGTGGGGTTCAGAAGTATGTTTATGATGTTCCTTGTACTCAAGTACTTTCTATGGCCACATTGAAACAGGAGATGCACAGCTGAGGCACAACCCATATTCTACCAAAGACCTGTGTGCCCAGGTGAGTTGGACATGTTGAATGATGTTTAGGTTTCTTAAAGGGTAACTTCAGGATTTTTCAACCTGGACCCTATTTTCCCATAATCGTGTGTCTAAGTGACTAATGGGGACAACAATTTTCGGAATTGGTCCAGTATTGAGCTAGCTGTTAGCCGAAAAACTAGATCGAGGCAATTGCAATGTACCTCCTCTAAAAGCGGGTTTTTTCATATCCAACAATGGTAGTCTATGAAAGCTGCGCAAATTGTTGCACATTTTGTTATGCAAAAACAAAGTATAGTTGTTTTTTATCTTTTTGATAACACTAAGCTACACTTTCTGTACTCCAACACAACAAGTCGTCTCTCCAACTCTCACTCACGTTTCCAGTGTCGTCTTCCCAAGAGTGTCTGGCTGCAAGAAGACGTCTTCCTCCTCGCAACATTTCAGAGTGAGACTTCTCCTTGAGTTGTGGCTACAGTAGTTGTGCTACACATGGATGTTAACACAATAATAACAGACCAGATCAAGCGAAAGATGAAGAAAAACATGTTATTTCTCTGTAGGGATCCTGTCAGACGCTTAATAATCGGAGCCTGTCAGTGGCAAAAAAAACGCTTTTAGAGGACGTACTGTACATTGAGGGGGCGCAATTGCCCCGAGCTTGTTTCGTGGCTAACGGCTAGCTCAATACTGGACCAATTTCAAAATTTGTTGTCCCCATTAGTCACTTAGACACACGATTATGGGAAAATAGGATCCAGGTTGAAAACCCCCAAAGTTACACATTAAGGCTGCAACGTTTCTGGGTATGAAATGTGGTTTTGTCTGTTAATGAACTGAAGGCATTCATCGTGTTTCTTTTCTGTGGATTACATAGTGTCTGGTGAGAAAAGGTATGGGCAGAACTTTTTCGGACCATCAACAATAGAGGTCTGTGCATCTACTGGAAGAGCACGCTGTCAGGTGGCCAGATGCTCTGGAAAAAGGAATAAGGTTAAGGACATCTGTGTGAAGTGCAAGCAATTTGTGTGCAGGAGTGTGGATCAGAGGAATAAGTGGAAACACTGGGTGCGACCTGTCTATAGTGTCTCTCTGCCGTTCGTATGTTGGGATGAGCTCCCTGTAACCCTGAAAAGAATTAAGCAGATAGAGACAATGAATGAATGGATGCAGATAGCAGCATTTAAACCCAGGAAAAGATGCTTCTGGATGTTTGGTGGCAACACAGTGTTCCGTCTCTATAATAGTCTATAATAATAATCATGGGTGATGAGCATAAAACTGTCAGAATTAAGGTTGCTTTCAAAGTTTCTATTATTGTCAACATTGTGAAACAAATCCTATACCAACTGAAGAATACTAAAGCTGAGTGTTGTAGACTAGGATCGACCACACAAATCAGCTTGTTTTGATTATTATAAGTCTGCTTCCTGTAATCACAGGGAGATGGGATGGTTAACCATTTAATATCAATGCTACTTTAAAATGTTAAAACGTAGCATTTTAACATGAACAAATCATTACCACATTAATTCTGATATATTAGCATAATTACTGTAGACTAGTGAGACCCTTGCAGAGATAATTGGCAGCCTCTACATTGCATTTTCCATTGGATGCCACTGATGCAATGGGAGATCCGCTAGATTACTTTACGGCACAAAACAAGAGGAGGACACTGTTGTTCCGGTGCAAACAGAGCTAACTTTCTTAGATTTTCTTTTTGCAATGGCAGATTGTGAAACTAATGAAAGGCATAATGAGAAATGACTTTTATCATCTTCAGTAAAGGAAAAGAGAAAACAAACACACACAGAGCAGTGACACAAAGGGGGGCAAGTAGCAACGTTCTCCTTACAACACAAAGTAATGGGGTTTATGGGAAATGTGGTCTCAATTTTGAGAAAAACTATCACTGGTGTGAGATAGAGCAACCAGTCATCTGGACCACAGACTCATACAGTTACAATTATACCAAGGTATCACAATTCATTTGGCAATGATATACAGATGTTAAAAAACACTACACATAGCACCTTAATACAGTTTTGATATTTCCTAAAAGAAGTACTGTGTCATGTTAACAGAATATTTACATCAGAGAAAATAGGATCCTGGTTTGTTTTGTGTGATTAATTGAAATAGCCCTTTAATTTAATCAGTACCCAGCCCATAATCTGACATACTGTAGAACCACTTAAAGTCAGTGGGGATCACTGTCATATTGTTTGATTATTGAACTGTTTCAGTACTACATGGCAAAATGAAATGTTGAGTGTCTGCAGTTTACAGAAACACATACTCAAGATAAGCATAGAAATGGTTCTTTACTCTTTATAAACAATACTAAACAATGTTTTTCTCACCTGTATGAGACAAGATAAAGAGTGGAGTAAAGTAGAGAAGAGTAGAATGATTGTGCACTCTTTTTCCCTTCAAGTTCCGCCCACATCCCAGGCATCTCTTCCCAATTTTCTGGCTCTCTCTTTCTCTCCCTCAGTCCACACTTTAGGTGCTTTTATGTTACACGATCACTCGAGTTTGGAACCCATAGTGGGTCCCAAATTCGAGCGAGAAAGCCTCAAAAACGCTATACACCAGATGTAAGATGTTATATGGTCAAACTGGCAAACACAAAAGGTCTAAAAACAAAAGCCGTGAATTAAGCGAGAGGCTTTCAAAAGTGTGTTTTGAAAACAACCCAGCTGAGAGCTCAGATGCCTCTCCTCCCTCTCAGTCACTCCCTCGCTGGACTCCTGCTCTCTCATTCGCATTACCCCCGTCTCTCCTTTCTCCCTCGCTCACTATCTCCCCCTTTCTCTTTCTCCTCCTCTCTATCTTGTTCTGTCTCTGCCACCCCCCGAGACTAAATGCTTAAAAAGAAAAGAAAGGACACCATTTTTGCTAATTAGTTGAAGCCTTAACAGGCGCAGGATATGCTGCCTTACTTTTTCATCTGCTGTCCACGGGCTGTCGACTGTCCTGTGAAGTTGAGCCTGTGTAGCTAAGAGCAGAAGAAAGGAGTAGGCTAGGCACACACAAATGCCTCACTGGAGATCCTGAACAGGTCTCCAGTGGGGGTTGAGCTCAAAATGGGGGCCAACCATTAGTATTTAACATTTGGGGGAAAAAGGGGCCCTAAATGAGAAGTGTAAATGGCTCTCTGCCCCACCTCCATCCTTACAAATGCTCAATACACAATCATAGTACTTTTGTAGGTTTAGACTCAGGAAACTAACCACAAAGTAATTCAGCAAGAAATAGTGCATCTTTTAGAATCATGGTTCATAATACACATATACATTTGTATTTCTGATGAATTACTACAGTAGGTTTGGCAACGTCCTACTTTTCATCTGTATGGCTTCATTCATCCATATTAAGAATGTTCTGGATTACCACATTTATAAATATATTTTGCATAAGGTTCTTTTAAATATGGAAGCGTAAATGAAGATCACTTAACTTGCCAAAGAGTGTAATTGTACAGTAATTTGTCATGGTGGCGCTGGTGCGGAGACGTATCAAATATATAGTAGCTACTGACTCACATGGTGCAGAAACAACAGAACCTCACAGTCAGTGCAAAAGGACATTGCAGACGACAGTGGATCGACTATAACCTACTGTCTTTTGTTATGTACTATATGTAAAATAATAGCATCAACTAAGTGGATGCATCCGGATACATAATATGCTACTTTTTGCTATATGCTATATGCTACATAACTTCCATGATACATGAAAAGATGTATTCTAAAACTACACGAAATCAAACAAAGAAACAAACCAAAAAGTTCATGATGCTCAAATTCCTACGTAGTTGAGGAAGTGTAGTTGAATTATTCAATGTCAACACTATTTTTCCATCCATCCATTAAGTGAAAAGCAGCAATCACATACATAAAGGAGAAAAAGCAAAGTTCAAGGCATAAACTTGATTTACACTTCAGAAACCGGCAGGTCAGTTACAAGGTTATTCTAAAAATATGTGTTAATAATCTCAGTGAGTAATATATGCAGGGCTATGCCAGACAGTTTTCAACTCTAAACCCTCTTAATACCCATACTGTATTTCATGTCACTTTGGGTGGGGAGGGGGAGGGGGGGGGCTGCCTGAGTGTCTACAGTTTACAAAAACACAACAAAGTGGAAAATTAACAGAGTGGAATCTTAATAAACAGTTGTTTCAATGCAACATAACTCAGAGTAATTCCCGCAGGAAGAGAGCAGAGGAATGGCAACGGAGCTCACAGTGGCGTTCTTTACTGCGTCCAGACAGGAAGTCAGGGGTGAGGAGAGAGAAGCAGAAAGTCAAAGTTCAGTAATCACCATTAAAAGGGTCACGATGTCTCTGGCCTATATAACAGCATTTCTTTCTTTCTAAATAGTGGATACTACTTTGTCCCCAATAGCTGAACCAGAAACAGCGTCCACCAGAGACTGAATTGGTGGCTTTGTTGGTGTCCTCAACCATTTCTACTGAGATCTCTTAAGTGGCTGTTATATTGAACGCTAAAAGGAACGGGATAAAGCAGAGAAGGCTGCTAACATTCTCAGCTACTTTGTTCAAATGGGTGTATTTATCAGAGATGTAAGACACACATCCTATTAAACCAAGGGCACTGAGGAAATTCCTCACATGATCACCAAAGCCCCATAACTGTCTGGGACAGAAATGGAGGCTGTGCCGTATGTCAGTTATATGGCGCAATAACCAACTTAAAGAAGTGTGGTAATAGAGCCATTTACCTGATCCTGAAAAATGAGACCCCCCCCCACACACACACACACTGACTTTCTAGATCTTTGTGATATTTTTGTATTGTTAAATATGTATTTTGACAAGAAAGTGAAATAAAAAAACAAGGAATTACATGAGCTGATATCCAGTAAATGAAGTACAGAACAAACAGAAATATGAGATTAATTACTTGTAAAGATGTGCCAGAAAGAATAGATAAAACGATGAACTAGTTTCTGATTGAAGTTCATTTCTCTAATTGTTTGGATATAATCTGCTCAGCTTCTTTAGCACAGACAAAATCAATCATATAGACAGTGCAGTATATAGTAGATATCGGGTTATCTTAAATGACTGTGTCCAACTTTGTATCTCCAAGCATTCACATAACAGCTTTTCTCTCTCTGCTGTGTATAACTGTTTTGTTGTTGCTGCTGTTGTCACACACAAAATGCTTAAGAGCTCTCCACTTATCCTGTGTGATTGAAATTGTAAATGCCTGCTGATGCAAGGAAGTGAACACACGTTAACCTAGTTCAATGTGCTTCATTCTTTCCTCGACTGGCAGAATGAACGTGCTGAGTAATCTGACTGCATTAAATAGCGCAAGAATATACACCAGCTTACAAAGGCTGCGGTGAAAAGTGGAGTTAAGATGCTAAACTCACCACTTATCTCTATTCACTACCGTTACCAGTCAACACTAACTTTCTGGTAACATAGAGAAAGAGCCTAAGCAGAGTTGTCAGCTGAATGATTGTGTCTAAGGGAGCAGAATTAATAAAATACGAAGCACATAAGCTTCTTTTCAAGACCTGCTTTTGTCCATCACAGCCAAAAAAATAAGCTTAACTGTTGATGTTTGGATCTGAGTATCATAAGAGCTGTAGACCTCCTGTACCTGTGTACCATAAGGTCCTCACGATAGACACAGAGGACAATATCATAACAGTAGAAGCCAGGATACTATATGTGAACACGCATGTTTAGAAGTCAGACAGGATTATGCTCTGAAATCCTCTGAAACAGGAGCAGCGGGGGCCACTTGAGGCAGAGCAATCAGGCAGACTGTGTTGCAGGTCTCCAGTAGAAATGTGCTTATGTATGTAATCATGCAAGAAATATCTATTGTAATGCTTGTGAAAGCATCTAAGACGGGAACTACAAGCTCATCTCTCTGTGAATCGGGACCAAAATAGCAGTATAACTGCTCCCCCTGGTGTGCTTACCGCTGCATTGCCTGGGAGGATGTTCTGTGGTATAATTGTTATGCACCTTTGGGTCAAACTAGTGACTTGGTGAGAGTTAATACTCTC
>CABFOS010038803.1:0-19427 GCA_900660315.1 Diretmoides pauciradiatus
TGTACAAGATTACGCAAGAACTACCAGACCAATTTTCATGAAACCCAGTGGAAGGGTGTAGTATCGGTCAACGATGACGGCATGTAATTTGAAGGGGCTGATCCGAATCACAGGGCGCCGCGTAGGGCGCCACGTACACAGGAAATGAGGTCTAACTGCTTAACGCATCATCCGATTTTCATGATACCTGGTGGAGGGGTGGAGGGGTGTACCACGGGCCGAGGGGTGTAGCACAGGCCGAGGAACAGACCGTTACACTTTGGAGATGATCCGAAACACGTACACGGGAAGTGTGGTCTAATTGCTTAACACATCATCCCTTTCACATTCTACTTAATATGAATGTTCCTTAAAGGTCAATGGGCACAATTTAACATGGCCGCCACTCAAGGTCAATGCAACGCCATGAAAACAGGAAGTGAGGTCTAACGGGCACCACATAAACAGGAAGTGCAGTCTAATTGCTTAACACATCATCCCTTTGACATTCTACTTAATATGCATATTCCTTAAGGGTCAATGGGCACAATTTAACATGGCCGCCACTCAAGGTCAATGCAATGCCACGCCCTGTTCCATCCGGGATCCACTACAAAATCCTACTGCTCACCCACAAATGCATCAACGGCCACGCACCTTCCTACCTACAAGACCTCATCACTCTTAAACACTCCACCCGCACCCTCAGATCCACAGACAGCCTGCTGCTCCAGGTCCCCACCGATAACATCGGTTATTTTCGACCTGGGTCCTATTTTCCCATGGCCGTGTGTCTAACTGACTCGTGGGAACAAGAATATTTGAAATTGGTCCAGTTTAGACCGAGTCCGTACGGACTAATTTCAAAAATTCTTGTTCTCACGAGTCAGTTAGACACACAGCCATGGGAAAATAGGACCCACCCAGGTCGAAAATGACCGATGTTATCCTTTAAATGACTACACGTTTCTATCATATGAGACTTCTAAAAACCTGATCACATTGTGACACAATTGTGGACTAGATTGGCCTGAGCTGTGGGGCAGGAGCTGTATGTCCACCACCAACCAACCACATTTTTGTGTGTTAATTGCCTGTGAAAATAAACACTGTGAACTTGAGAGAAGTGGTAGCTAGCTGGTCTCTTTAGTCTGCTGTGGTAGGGTCTTAATAGAGGGGTTACACAGCGAGACCAGGGGGCCAGTACGGTGGCCTTAGGGTGACACTGAGGGGTTTTCTTTGGGTGGTCCCCAGAAAAATTAGAAAAAGTCACTGTTTAATTCAAGTTAAGAACATGTATAAAAATAACTAATCTGATCAAACTGATAAATGTCTGGAACAGAAACAGTATGCAGTTCTAAATTGAGATATACATAATATGTGATATCCTTGGTACAATATTTCATCAATTTGGGGTCTATGGCCTAATGTGTCTATTTGGGGGTCCTTGAAATGGAAAAAGTCTTGGAACCCCTAAGTTTGAGAACACCCACATCTGCCACTCACATCTGTCTTTCCTTTGCTATAAAAAAACAGCGGCAGAAGAGATATTTATCATTTTGAAAATGATATTTATAATACTGAGCCACCAAGACACCTGGCAGTGTTATGACCGCTGGTTATTATTATGCCCTCCACAAGAGCACCATGGTAATGTCTTTCTACACATAGTCCTGGAGAGTGTAATGTATGTTACTCTTTCCATGACCTCAGATGGGTCTGGGGTTTTTAACCAGCTGGCAAACATGGTACATTCAGTTTCTACCAGATGTTTAAAGTAATACATTACAACTATTCTAGCTACTGTACTTTTTTTTAGTAATGCTACTTTTAAAAGCATGCTTTTGCAAGTATAGTGAGTACAATTATATCTGTTCATTTACAGTCATTCTGGACTGAAATTGATACTAACTTTGTACTGATAATATGACTGATTATATTATTGGTAAGGACCTCAACAAAATGGGTAGTCAGGTTATTTATGGAGTAGGCATTTTGGAAAAGGCACAAAATCAATTATTTTGATTCATTACCCAGTAGTGCCCGGGGACCATCTTCTGCCTTCGTCGCTGGTCAGGCGATGATCTTGTGCATGTTATTTTTGGAGGAAACCACATGTGAGCCTGGGGAGAACATGCAAACTCCACACAGAAAGTCCCTTCTTACGAGATAGATAACTCACCCGGGACCCCAGGCACTCCAACACCAACAGCCCCAAGCGGGAATCAAACCCGGGACCTGCTAGCTGTGAGGCAGCAGTGTAAGCACCGCACCACCGTGCACCACTGTGTATTTAAAACTTCAGCAGGATTTTTATTTCTCATTTCTTTGAATCATATTCTGCTAAAATCTTGAGCTTCGTGAATAATGTTTGGTAAATTACAGTATTTGAACGCAAACAGATAAAGTTGGTGTCCAATCCACTCACAGGGAGTGACGTAATTGATGAATATTAACCTCATTTAATCAATCCACTCGCTGGGAGTGACGTAGTTGATGAATATTAACCTCCCTTAATCTTGTTTTTGACACGTACCCAATTACAATGAATCATTGGTAGCATCAGTGGAAAAACTTAATCTGGAGCCCCGACAATTTGCAAAATACTAGCTATGGACCACTGGACATGTAAAGTTTCCATTGTTGGTTCCAGTGAAGGTATTCAGCAGAGTAAGTTTGACAATGAATGAAGGAATAAATAAATGAATGAATAGATAGATAAAGAAAAAACAACATGTGTAATCAAACTGTCTAGTCTAGATGTGTGTCTATAGGCCATGAGGGAAGATGAGATACTGCGTTGTTGAGAAACATTAACAGCAACAGTTCCCATAGTGTGATTTAGATCGGTGTGTGTGCGCGTGTGCATGTGTGTGTACAGTAAATAAGTTTTCTTCTGCCATGACAACCGACAACCCTCTGATACGCTAGTGGATAAAGGACCTCTGTTCTCCTATTCATCTGTTTCAACACCCACCCACACGCGCACACACACGAGCGCACACACACACACACACACACACACACACACACACACACACACACACACTCTTTCTGTGTCTAATTCATCTGTTTCTACTAGAGCAACATCCCATTCCCGGCCAAATGGCTACAACAGGTCCATCTCCAGTCGGCCAAATCGTGTGTGTGTGTGTGTGTGTGTGTGTATAATATGTATGTGTGTTTTGCATGCCTCATTTCTCTTTTTTCTCTCTCTCTCTTTTGGTCATACACACCTTCTGTCACACACACATACGCACATCCAGTTTGCTACAACTTTAACTAGATCCATATCCACACCTGGACAGGCCAACTCACTTTTAAATACACAAACCCACCCTGAGGTTACTGTGAACGTCTCACTTAATGTGTGATATGAAGTGTTTGAATAGGAGAGGTGGACATATGCATTGATGCTGAGATATTTGTGGCTCCTTTCCAGTCCAGATTCTTAGCTAAGGACTGTCAGGTGTGGGTAAGGTAACTGTTTGTTCACAGGAAATGGGAAGTTTCTAATCTTCATGGTAGGGAGAATAATGTGCAGAGGACACACAGGGTAGGCGCATTTAAACATTTTACTCATATGTGGGGACCCACCTGCAATAAACACATGACCCATTTTGTATCTATTCCTATTATAACACATTCAATGGCCTCACGGTTAGACTGTCATCCTAAGAGTGGAAGGATGAGGGTTGAATTTGGCCAAGTTACACAATCCTGGTAGCTCCATTTAAATAGGAACAGAGAATCTAATATTCGACACAGATGCCATCATTTCATGGTTCTCTAAACACAGACACAAATGTGTAAAGGTCTTCCCTGGGTCACAGCGGGCTAAAAATGAAATGTGAGTTGCCTTTGTGTGTCCAGCCAAAGACTAAATTAATAGGAATTGGGTTAGATCTGGGATGTGACTTGTCAAACTAGCATCCCGTCCAAAGGGCGTGGGCCTATGGGTCACTGGGGCTCGGAAGGTTACTTAGACTGCGTTTTCCCATGTCATCTCATCTGATGTCATGGTAGTACTCTGTGTAGTTTAGTTTGTTAACACAGCTGGGCAACAAAAGCTTTACACTAAATTAAATATATCTGTTCATTAGTGCAGTCATTCAGAGCTGTAGCACACTTCAGTGAAACACTAGAAACCATGGCACACAAAGTTATTCATTTTCTGGAAACCTTTCAGAGCCTTGCATAATCAAAGGCTTTACAAGGTACAAAATGCATGAACCTAGAGGAAATGTGTTTATTATAAAGTCAATTGGCTCGGTGGCAATGAAGTAAAGCTTTTTGTTTGACACTCAATTTCTGCATATTGAACAAGATCCCGGGGCAGACTTTTCATTCCAAGGCAACACCTGAAGACAGCAGCACACTGCGTAACAACATCTGTAATGAATGCTGGTTTCAATAAATCAATAAGCAAACTCATCACACAATCAAATTAAAACATTTGTTCTTTTTATTTGGCACAACACAAAAGTGCTTTATGATAACACTGCCCATGATTAGTTTGGCATGAAAACAACCTCATGGTTCAATTATTGGTCTCATTCATTATGCCTCAGAATAACACCTGTCCTTAAAACTATTTAAAAATGTTCCTCAAACAGTTGTTTCATTTTTTACAGATTGGTAAGGCACAACATAACTGTAAAAAAATTGGAGTAGAGATAATTCCATTATTGTGGGAGTGTTTTGGGATTTTAATGTTCAATCTGCTTTGGCTTTATTGTTCATTGTATTTAGGACTGAAAATAGGCTGCATGATCCCATATGACCTTGAACATGACAAAAAAAATGACAAGCCTAACAAGTGATTTTGGCTTGTATTCAAGGTTATCATTTCAAGATGTATCAAGATATTTTCAACCAAATTGTCTTACTGCACTGTCAGATGATTGGCCAGTACATGTCTTTAATGATAATGCCAAATAATCATGATAAGCCAAAATATACCAAAGTACATATTTCTAAGTACATAATTTTATAAACGACAAAATGTTCTTACATAAATATGCTGGCTTTCTATCAAAGTACAAAAACACAGGTTCATCACCCTTCTTGAAATCAATAACTTATCCCTACAAATTGCATTTTTATTGTTATTATTGCAGACAAACCCCCCAGCTCATAATTTCACATTGTTTGGTCAGATATACAAGTAATTGTCAGAACAGTTGAAAGCACAACAACACATTTTTCCATTTTTTTTCTTATAAAAATGAATGAAAATAGAGAATCTTTGGTGGCTAAGCAAAAATAGAATAAAAATGTCTATATATATAAAAATGCATTGAAATACAATAAGTAACTTACAATAAGTAACAGGTTAACGGCTACAGCAAAGGGCCGACATGGCAGAGAAATCCAGCTTTGACTTAATAAGGAACTGCGTATTAAAAAAGGACACTTTTATATTTTATATCACAAAAAGATCATAAATTACTTGAGACCTTCAGAATGATCCCGACATCTTGATGCAATGCAAAGAGAACCACTGAGGTATTTCATCTTGATTATTATATGTCAAGCATCATGCTGGACAACGGAGAGACATAAAAGTGCATAGGAATTAAACTCATGTCTGCTCTTGGCCTATAAGAAAACATAGGACTTGTTTCATTCCAAAGTGTTGCTCCCTTCCAACAAGTGCCCTTATTCACATTCCTACTTACAGATAGTATTTTTGTGTATTATTTTCACAAACCCAAGGGGATACCATTACTTTTCTCCTACTCTCCTAAGATTTCCATGCGGGGAAGCTTAACTGAAGAGGAGAAACTACCTAGATGTACCTAGATATGTAAAGGAAGGAAGTGAGCAAGGGCAGGTGGAAGGTAAAATAACAAAAAAAAAATCTTTGGACTGGAACATGCCCACGATGTCCACTTGGTGGTTATCATTCATCTTGGTAGAAAGAAATACATTAACAACAATAGTGTTAAAATCTTTTTGAAACATACACTCATCATTCATATTAAAAAAAAAGAAAAACAAGGTCATTGTTTCTGTAGAAACAAAACAGTCACAGCAGCAATGATAAACCGTCTCTCTTCTGGTCACATGACTTCACCTGATCCAGTGGCGAGTTTATCTACCAATCAGTGATCAGTTTGAGATTCTTCACTTTGTAAACGTTGAGAGAAATGCTGCATTCATGTAATTTGGGAAATAACAGTTGGAATGACTTGGCGATCAAAGCAATGACTTAAAAGATGAGTCAAAGCATTGACTTGAAAGTGTTCACACATCCAAACTCGTTTGCAGCCGTTGGTTGCTCATGATAATTATTTTCAGCCTTTTCGCACTCAACACACATTAACCTAGTGAGCGATACATTTGAATTCATCTTAAACAGCAAACCAAACATTGCAATGTCAACCACAAATGAAAAAATGGCAGGCAAATAGTTGTGTCCTGCCATGGCAATGTATATGTTGTGATCACAAAATGACTTCTGTGATGACTCATTCCTTTTGTGCATTTTATTTGACATAAATCTATGATTCCCTACACTTAACAACAGGTATTTCCTTGTTGCAGTGTTGTAGTTCAGTCACCAAACCTCGAGTCCAAGTGGAGTCTCAAGTCCTCAGTGTTCGGGTCTCAGCCCGAGTCAGAGTCACCAAGGTCATGTCTGAGTCGAGTCTCAAGTTCTCAGTACTCGAGTCCAAGTGCGAGTCCAATTAACGACTTTGAGTTCAAGTAATCCATGCTACTGTAGAACAAATTAAAAGTAACATCAACAAATCCTTGACAGATGCCGGTTGAAATTTGAGGTTCATTGTCCCAGTCCTTTCCTTGATTGTCCTTGTAGATGTTTTACATTTGGCACTACTTTTCATACCAGTTGATGTGAAATCTGTATAAGCACAATACGTTGTGGGGACGTCTTCATTTACAAACAAGATTCCCACTGTCAGGCAGTGCACTCATCTTATCAGTGGTTGTGATTTAAGATAACATTGCATGTCTATTTCTAGTCTATTTCTTAGGTGATTGAATCCCAAGTTCAAGTCCACAGTGTCTGAGTCTGCATCCAAGTTTGAGTCATCAACATTCAAGTCTGAGTTGAATCACAAGTCATCAAAACTGGGAATCAAATCGGACTTGAGTCTAAATCCAGGACTCAAGAACTGCCCTGTTGATCAGAAGTCTGAGAAATGTGGGTTCATCACCAAACCCAGCGTTTCGCAGTAGTGTTTGCCAAGTGAAAGCTGAGGTGAACAGTATTTTCAAGGAGAAAGCTTAACTCTACTGTTTTCTCATATGACATGAATGCAGCAAAAGAAAGAGAGCAGCTCTCCATTTCCCGGCCCTTTCTACACCCCTTCACCTTTTCTAAATGGACACTGTAGCGCTCCCTAAAACAGATTTATGAACACTGGATAGGTGCACAGCAAGGCTTTCCCCAGAAAATGTACTTAGTTGGGTGGAAAGGTCTCATAAACAATATTTAGACCATGTGACATTAAAGTACTTATATTAAACCAATGCAACACAAATAATTGAGGACTGGTGGGTGTTTGTTCCTCCAGATAGGGTGTCTGACCCCACTAATTCACTAGATCCACACAGACCATCTGGATACTTGTGGGGTACAGCTAACTAGCTAGTGATCCCGCCAGTCTCTCTTAACACATATTATCATTACAAATTAAAATGTCAAACTTTGATGATGGAGACGGTCAAAATGCAAAAGCCTGTCAGGGCAACATAACTGACAACGTAAAAATATGTGGATTTGATGGGACTCTGCAAGTGGGTATCCTGGTAAAGTTTTATTTGCGTTGTATTTACGCTATAAACGCTGTTCTATCATAAGCAAGGGCTCTTTACCACAACCGTTATGCTTACAGAAGATGCACAATACAATGGGAGTTTTGAGGTTGCGATCCCTTGGTTTCAGTAAATGTCACAGCTTCCACTTGGAGCTAATTTGTAGGGCCCATGTTGCATCCCTTCTAGTATGCATTCATTTCATTCATTTGCAGGGCCCAACATGCAGCTTGGAGTTTCAGTTATACAAGCATTTCTTTGGGGCAGAGCTGCTCTGGAGGCAAAACTAATCTCACTCAACGCCTCAAACTTTAAAGAGTCTATAGCCACAGAACCACAGTTTTTCAGCCTTGGAAGGTTCGACTGAAGCCCACTGAAAAAGGGTTTAGAGGTAGCTAATAGTATGAAGCCTCGCATTCTTGCTGCTGTACTAACTGAAAAAATGCATGTAATCTAGGGTAGCTAGTTAGCCTACAGTAGCTGACCTTCGAAGTTCAAACTAGCCTTACTAGCCTATAGCTATCTAGGTAAGCTAGTTAGCTGGCCTGCTGACGTCCCATCATGAGTCATGAACAAAAGTCACTGCCAATTATATTTTGTCAGTTTCTTATCTGCTATTCAAGTTTGCCAGTTAGCTAACTTGCACTTTGAGGTGTCACTCAATTACTGAGATTATTTCTGCACCCAGAGCAGCTCTGCTTTGGAGAAATGTTTGTATAATTAAACCTCCGACCTGTGCCCAACATGGTGTGAGTAAAAGCAACCCATGAAGAGAGTTCAGTGGTAAATGATGTGTGTCATACATCCAGCACCATGTCATAGTGTGTTTCCTTCTTCCTCTTCCCGCACTTATTTATCAGCACTGCATACAACGTCAGAAGCATGACCCAGTAACTGGCATACACAATCGCCCCTATGATCAGAACAATCACCTCTGATTCGGGAAAGGGTTTTCTAGTCTCCTGGATTATTGTGTAGATAATCCCAACGAAGAGGATGGTGAACCAAACTGATATGGGAACCAGACCGATGAAATTCACCACGATCGTTTTCCTCCCAGAAGTCCCCCATCCAGCTTTATTGATAGTTGCTATTGCAAACATTTTTGCGGGCAACAGGCTTGACATGTACAATACAGAGTAGAACGACATGAACACCATGACAATGTTACCTCGGAGGCAGCTGGCAAATGAAGACTTGATCAGCGCCACTGCCTGGACAATGAGAAGGAACAACAGAATATTCCAGAGCCTTCCTTGGTAGAACAGTTGTATTGCAGTGGCGATCAGGAAAAATGGGAAGAACCCTGTGATTACGGCCTCGTACGTCATCCACAGATGGTGCTTGTGGAACCACATGGAGTTGTAGAGCCACTCTCTGAAATACGACTTACTCCACCGAGTCTGCTGGTTGAGCCAGCGTAGGTATGTAATTGGTGTCTCAGTGAGGCATTTTGACCGTGCTGTGTATTTGGTTGCGTAACCGAGGCTGAGGACCCTGTTCGTGAGATGGCGGTCATCACCAAAACTGCAGTGGGACCCCATGAAGGTCTGGTTGTACCAGTCCTCAACAAACTCATGCAGGAGGGAGTTCCGGTACATTCCTAAGGGCCCACTGATGCATTGGACACAGCCAAAGTAGGACTGGCACGCCCTCTCAATGTTGAAGGCCATCCAGTACCGCACACTGCTCAGGAAGGAGATCCATGACTCATACTTATTTAGGATCTATGGATTTGAAATAAGAGCATATAACATTAATATAAAAGCGTGCATATCGTGAACCGCACTATGATAACCAGATTGAAGTGTAACAGTGTAAAGGCATGCTGATGGCATACATAAATTGCTTGAGTTTCCAAAATGTATTACTTGCCGCAAGCAATAAAGTATTTACAAGTATACCTGTACATCTCCTCCTACGCCTCCCACCATGGGGTCTTCTTCTAGAACCTTCACCATCTCCACCGATGACGCTGGGTCCAGCATGGTGTCAGAGTCACACACCTGGGTGAAACATACAAAACGCACAGTGTTTTAGGTCGGATCATAGGTTACCGGGCATGCAATACATCCACTGTGTATATCTGAAAAACTACACTTATAAGTTTGAATGCTGAATGCTAACTATGCTATATTTCATTTAGTTTAATTTAGTATCGCTACGTCTATTAATATCGCTTTACTTTTGTGAGAACTGTTCAGATAAATGTTCTGATGCAGCTGGTGATAATGCCTCCTAACCGGTTTTCCTCTTGTTCACATCTTATCGCGCCTTTAGATTGACTGATGATCTGATGATCTCTCACTATCTTTCACTTTCTCTGTTCCTCTATCTCTAAATCAGATGATGAAAACTATGGTAGGGCACAGTCACTATCAACAATCTGATAGTGAAACAGCAGATAGAACATATCTCTTACAAGACAGCTTGATTATAACAGCAAAAAAAGCCATGTAGCCCAGTCCCTCTTGATAAAACGTGTACTGTAAGACTACTGGCAGAGTTGAATTGTTTTGAAATCTCTGTTGCATTCTGGCAGGCTGTACAGGTGTTAGATGGCGTCATGGTTTTATCGTCACAGACACTCTCCTTCTTTGTAGTGCACAACTGTTTCAAACTAATCACGTTAATAAGGGTGATGTTTTCCATCTGTATATAAAAATATAATTTATTTTTTTCTGCTGCACACAAAGCCCATAGCTAATGATATACTGAACTGTGACAATAGGCAAATTGAATCAAAAGCTTATTTTAATGTCAAAGCAAATATTTGACTCAGTCCATGATGGTCATCTTCATTTTATGGTCAATGGAGCAGGTTTTGTCTCTTGATCACATTAGTGCATTGATACTTGGGAAAGAGTGGTTCTTGTATTAATTGAACTGTTTAAGGTCAAGTAGACTAGAGCATACAGTATACTGTAAGGACTGAAGACTCAGCTAACGTGGGACCTAATGTGGATACAATAAAGTGGCCTGTTACACCAACAAAGACCAATGACTCACTATTGCAACACTCATTTGCAGGATTACATTTTATGAACCATGCTTTTTACTTTTATAGTCAGCTTCAGTTGGATAATTAGAAAGCTTTTTGTCTAATCTAAATAAATGAAATGCAATCGTTGTATGCTTAGGGCGTAAATTGTATCCAGGCAGTTGCAACATCCTTTTTTTCAATGTATTATATTCTATAAGCATGCCAGGGGAAATCAAAGCAAATTATGGTTATGAAACTTAGGAAGGAGAATTGCTTCCAGGGAAATGACAACAACAAGGTTGGCCATGACCGCACCTGGATCAGGTTTGAGAAGACCCCGTGCTGGGTATGACACAGAGACTCTGTGTTTCCTGAAGAAATCTATCAGCGCTCTTGCTTTTGAAGCGATTGGGGTGGCAGTAGTGTAAAGGTTAAAGAAACAGAGGGATAAAAGGGAGAATAAACACACTTCACTTTCAGTTTACAACTAATATAATTTGGTTTCTCAAAGTGTGGGCTAGTCTTTCCAAAACAGATGCCTTCACATTATTACAGAAACTTGCCGACTTATTGAACAAACATTTCCCTGCCCATCATCTGACATCCTCTCAATGTGGCCTGGAAAAGGCAGATGGTATTCTCTCCTGCACCTTGGAGCCATGAGTATTTTGACTGTTTTACCCATAGACATTGTTCTGTGTAGTCCCACACAGTCAGTCAGCCATGACTAGCAATGCAAATAGTTAATGGGCAGCTCTATTACAGCATAGGACACCATTTAGTAGATAGTAGACCAAATAGTAGATTTCAGAAGAGTTCAAATGTGTGGAACCATGTACAGTCCAGACAGGTGAAACTGGCACCGGGGCAAAGTAGAGTGCAGTGTGTGACCGTTCCAACCTTAAAACCCCCTTCAGAACAACCAATGTACACACCTCCTCAACTGGTGACGAGATGGCAAAATAAGCAGAGAGATTTCTTTTCTTTTTGAGTAGCAAGAAGCTCATATCCCTTGTGACACTTATATAAGGAATGTACAGTACATATGATATGTTTCCTTTGCTGCTTCACGAGCCCATGTGCTAACATGACGTTAATGTGTTCAACTGCTGTTTATGTTTTGGGCGACACCATGCCGATGTTAGCATCATTAGGCCTAGTCAGTCTAACATCCCACCTTGGGGATTGTTATTGTTTAATTGATTTGGACTGTTATTAAGTCACTAAATCTTAAATCTTAAATTGACATGTTTTATTCAGCATGCAATAGGATACTATGGCTTGAGGTTATGGTAACATAAAATAGTCAGTAGTCTTATACAAAGTTAAACCTGAAGGTGTTGAAGACCCCGATTTGTCCACCAGATAATTGGATACCAAAATAGGTCTGTTATTATACTTCAGCTGCTGCTGCCCCTTTTTCATGCTACACTACACGACACGATGCACACAGACACCATCCATCTAAAACAGACACAAAAGACTCTTTGTGGACCCCATATTTGATTTGGCACAGCCCCCTTCCATCCATCTCTCTATCCCCCATCCATCCATCCACTATTCTTCCCTCCATCCCTAACTCGTACTACCTGCACACAGCCTGCTGCGCTCCCTCATCTATCTTTAATTCCCTCCTTCCTTCCCTCAGATGTTATGTATGTCCTGGTCTTACTTGTGTGTTTGTGTGTGTTTTCTTTTACCTCCATTTATCCATACATCCATACATCTACCCCTCCCTCTACCTTTTCCTTTGCTTCCCTTTTCCCCATCCCTCTGATAATCATCCTCCTCTCCATCCATCCACCGCTCTCTCTCTGTTCACACTCTTACCTGTACATAGTCCACGCTCCTCCCCAGTGCTTTGAAGGCTGTATACATGACCTCTCTCTTCCCTCCCCACTTTTGCATGATGCAGATACACTTATTGTTCAGCACCAATCTGGAGATCTGCTGGAGACTCTCTGCGTAGCTCTCCTCTGTCTCCTCAGGCCCTTTGTAGTGATAGTTACTCCTCCACACGTACGTGGCTGATTTGTCCCATCCCATGACCTCTTTGAATATCTCCATCATGTACAAGTCATCGTCATTGTTCCCGTCGATCACCATGATCACCTTGATCCCCGGGTATGTCAGCCTCTTTACAGACACCAGACATTTCCTCAGGTAGTTTTCGTCCTCTTGATATGCTGCAATGCACAATGCCAATGATTTATTCAATTTGATTGGCGTCTCTAAGGACCGCCTCATGTTCCGGTGTTCTAAGAGCGCGAAAAGAGTCTGGATAATTAGGTGGACGACTAAGATGGCACCATACAAGCCGAAGGATAGATGGTTGCGGGCAGTAGTGAAGAACTGGTAGCCCATGATGTAGGCTGTGGAAATGCCCACCAGGAGGGACACGCCAAACATGGTGGTCCCGAATATCCGCAGGTAGGAAAGGACTTTGTTGCATTTCATCTAGGGAAAAAATATGAAAAAAACATGTAAATGTAGTGATTGTGGTAGAAAAATAAATGATGCAGTCACATACAGTAAATTACAGTATTAGCCTGATTGTATGGAGTGCATTGGGTGGATGCTTGAAAACTTGGAGTCATATTGTGCCGCCTGAGTTTTTCATGCCTCTTAAATGCACTCCTATTAAACCGGAGGAGAGTGCTGCACTACGAATATCAGATCCGTAATATTACATAATATTGTAATTGGTGGGGACCCTTCTTATGAAAGGGTTGTGTGAATGAGAAAGAGACTCAGGGGTCAGATGGAAGTGCAGCAAAAGTGAGATACAGTGAGAGGTGGAAAGGGGGGAATAAAACAAACAACATTCTTCATTTTCTCATGTATACAGTCATTTGGAACCACAGACACATGATGACAAGCCCTGTATAGAGTACAGTATATATTCATTTCATGAACAACACCAGGATTCAAGGTTTGATAAGATATCACCATAACACCACACAGCCTCTGCATATACTCTGCTCTGGCACGCACAACCTTGTTTTATGACAACAAAAACCAGGTTGAGAAAGCAGTAAAGTTTCCCTTCCTTTCTTTATTCCCTCCTCCTCTCGCTCCCTGCTTCTACCCCTCCCCAAAATCCCCGTCTAAATGTCAGACAGTTGTGAGTAGCCGATTGTTCCAACTCTCTTTAGTGTGGGTGGGCGCATATAACAAGATTTCTTGACCTAATTAACCAACAAACTGGCCAACATTGCCAAACATCCAAGCTCCAAGTGCTCCGTGAATGCTTATGAGGAACAATTATGACAAGTCATTTTACTGCAGTTCTCTAAAACCAGGATTATTGAACATTTTCAGGCGAGCATCCAAAATGAGGACCCAGACACCATGTTCCATGAAAGCATATTGTGACTCTTTTTATGTGGGGACCAGAAGACGAACGCTCCCTGGTCCCCATTTTCAACTCAAAGCTACAGTATATCATTAATAAAGGCCCGGGTGAACAAAATCTTCTGGTCAGAATCTTGAAGTGTATCTCCAGCCTTACTTAGGTTGCTACCACCATCTGTTTGGCAGACCAATGGAGACCAACTCAGCGTGGCTCGGCTCAACGCAGTGCGGACCACCCTGTGATGTCATCTGTTTATATCTCCGCGGGAAGAAGAAGAAAAGGGCTTTTAGGTTTTAAAATGCTGCACGTGCGCTTCTTCCCTCCTGCATCTTCCAAGACCTCCCCTGTCACTATGTCAAGAATATATTTACACAATACAGTGGAGAGAGTATAGTATAAGATGGGAGGGGGGGTGGTGGCATTGAACAAGGACGTGAGCTGGGTTTGAACCCTTAACATTATGAAGGTTATGATATGCTTCTTTGGTCACCAGGACGCCCCCTTGTGGGACGACATTCAATGCATTAGCATTGCTATTAAGTGCACATTTAATGGGCAACCCATAACATAAATAACGGCATTAATGTGTGAGTGAGTTTAAATGTATTGTTACGATCATGACAAGCAATACTGTCATCAATAGAAGAGTACACAAAGCTCAACAGTCTGTGATTTGGCAGCAATTCACACCACACCTAAACACACAAGACAGAGAGAGAGAGAGAGAGAGAGAGAGAGAGAGAGAGAGAGAAGCACAGGGACAGAGAGAAACACAGAGTTGTGTAGAGAGGGGCAGAAGAAGGGAGAGCAATAAAAGAGTGTGTAAAACAGATGAAGAAGATAAGCAGAAGACACGCAGATGCAAAATGAAGAGAACAGACAACCAGAGAACTGATACAGGCTGAGCAAGGGAGAGAAAGAATAACAGGGATAAACAAAGCAAGGGAGAAACTGAGAGAAAGAAAGAGAAGAGAGCAGCAAAGCAGAAAAACACGAAGACATGAAGAGTGAGAGAGGAATACACACACCCCTTGGCTCAGACATAATGCCTTGTTCATTTGATCGTTGGATGAGAAGGCCACAACCAGTGTAGTAGGCCTCCTCTGGCACGTGGCAAGCCTCTTAACGTCAGCCACTCATTTACAAGACCCCCGACACACAAGCTACACACACAGACACACACACGTATACACACAAATGTACATATAAAAAGCTTATCACACCAGCGCAACGAGAGCCAGGGTAGAGAGAGGGAGGGAGGGAGTGTGTTTGTGTGAACATGCACGTTTGCAGTTGTGTTGGTTTCTGAGGAGCTGAGGTTGCATTTCACATTAGAGGTTTTTCAGCCTGTGTGTGTGCAATATATTAAAACTATAAAAGGAAGGCAGTGCAGAATAAACTCCATCACCCCGTCTCCCTCCATCAACTCAGAATGAACTCATTCAAAAACACTGAGCGACACACTGCCTAGGTATATGTAGCTAATGCTTTAAGTGTATAAGTGAGCCGCCAGTGTTTAAGCATTTAATTCACTGTTTATTACTTTCTGGTTGCTTGTTTATTTATGATCCACACTGAAATCCACACTGAAAAAGGTTTAATGTTTGTGGTTGAACTGCAAAACCAAACTGTGAAATCAAGATCAGCTGATGATCCACAGGGATAAAACGTTTGCTGCACTGGAAGACTAACTGAATGCTGGCTAGCTGCAACTGTGAAAAGACACCCAAACTGAGATTGAGAAATAATCTCACTCTTGTTTTTGTTTTTTAGATTAATTAAATTTAGTCGTGGCTGAACAAAGATATCAACCCATAATCACGGCAAGGATGAAATACTGTATGTAGAAATAGGTGGATACTGTAGTCAACTTTTGGCCATGCCCTCTTGGAAGGATGATCAAATGCAAAGAATAGCTCAGACATTGCCACTTATTATGAGAACATTCAGTGAAATGATCTGCTGGCTTGGTTTGCTCTGAAGTATGTTTCATATAGTCGTTTGTAGGGATGATCTAATGCACAGTGCCAAGGTCAGACTCACAATCAGTTCAGGCTGTCGAGCAAAAATCACTGTAAAGTTGCTCTTCCAAAGAGATAAAGCCTCTAATTAGGGGAATATCTGTGACAGTGGAGGTGTCATCCACACATGTGGATGATGTCACTTCGGAGCAGGGTGTGTGTTAATGGTTCTATGTGCGTCTATCTGTGAAGTT
The DNA here is from genome assembly GCA_900660315.1 of Diretmoides pauciradiatus. Lineage (NCBI taxonomy): Eukaryota > Metazoa > Chordata > Actinopteri > Trachichthyiformes > Diretmidae > Diretmoides > Diretmoides pauciradiatus. The sequence continues at coordinate 16,318 of CABFOS010038803.1, forward strand.
GAAGGTGTCGTCCACACATGTGGATGATATCACCCCAGCGCTATCTCCTGTTCTGTGTGTGTGTGTGTGTGTGTGTGTGTGTGTGTGTTTGTTTCCAACCGTATGGTGACCTTGGGTTGGATGCGTTAGCAGTCTCACTCTGACGTTATTGAATATTCTCTTGGGGAAAACTCCCACTGGCTCTGTCTCCGAGATAACATTACAGTCATGTTAAATGTTGGGTGGGTGAATGGATAGATCGATAGATAATGGATGAATGAATGAATGAATGAAAGATGATTGATGACGATTTAGCAGTCTTACTCTGGATGAATGGTAACAAAGATGAATCCTGGAGGGAAACTCCATCTGGCTCTGTTTGAAATAACATTACAGCCTCGGCTCTACTGAGATTTAACAGTCAAACAATCAAAACAATAGACAGATGGATGGATGTGTTTGGGGGCGGCAGTAGCCTACAGGTCAGAGAAGCAGACTCATGGTCAGGTTGCTGTTTCAAATCCCTGGGAAAATATGAGTGGGGAGAGTGAATGAGTAATGCTCTGCCCCCTTACTGTCAATGTGGCCTTGAGCAAGGCACTACTCAATTGTTCCAGGGGAGCTGATCAGTGGCCAACAGTTGTACTGAGCAGCTAGTTGTAATGAGCAGCTTCCAGGTCCAAATGTGTGTAAGTGTATGAATGTGATGCAGAGCATCGCTGGAGAAGAGCTAGGGTGCTCCGTCGACTTTCCCTGGGCCCTACAGCTGCTGTTATGCAACTATTGAAAACCTATTTGAAGAACAGAGCTCTTCGGCTGAAAGCTTAAATATTTTGAGCACCCTAAAAACAAGATAAGTCTTCAGCACTGTTGGGAACATGCATCAATAACAGCTGGATGAATGAATGAACGATGATGGGTGGTTGGTCGAGCAGTCTTACAGCGGTGATATGATAAAGTTCACCATTTTGTCTCCTGGTCAGTCCAGTATGAGTGATATAACACAGCAAGGGAATCCTTACATCCCACAAGCCCTGGCACAAACACAGGACACCAGGACGGTTGCACTGAACCAAAAAGGACCAATGCAGATGAATCAATTGCAAGACAACAAGTCCTGAGTCGGGTCCTTAGCTTCAAGTTTTGCCTCAGGCTTTGGTAATACTCACAGTGGCCCTGCAAAGCATATTATAGAAGAATAAGTAGAATAAAAGCTGCTGTCGATTACAACTGGGATTCAAACTGAATAGTCTCAACCTGGGATCCAGGATCATTTTAATATGCTAGTGCTCCTGGGATGTGGGGACTGAAAAGAAACATACTGTACCCATGACCCATTTTGAGCCGTGGCCTGCACTCATCTACATAATATTATTTAATAACATTAGTAGAAAATATAAAGAAATGACCTGTTATAGTCAGGGGAATCGCCCCATGGTGTAATAACCTAACATAGTGATGTAAATGTGGAGAGCTGTCTGATTTATGTCGGTTGTCTGGGTAAATGTAAATGTCAGTACGTCTGGGCATTGCTGCTCAAGGCTGGCCATGTGTGTGCACGTGCACATAGGGAGGTGTGTGTGTGTGTGTGTGTGTGTGTGAGAGAGAGAGAGGGGAGAGCAAATTTATGTGCGCTGCGGAGAGGAAGGGAAGGTTTGAGCACTCAGAGAGCATGAAAGTGGAATCCCTGTCAGCAGGGAAAGGTCCCAGTTTCAGGCTTGTGCTGGAACATAAAATATAACAAGACTTGTCAGACTGTGTGTGTGCATGTGCGTGTGCGTGTGCGTGTGTGTGCTTACTGTATGCTCCATACCCAGATGGTGTGAATCTAAAGCAGAGCCAAGAGAGACAGTGTTGGTGTTTGTTGAGCAGAAAGAGAAACCTGTATTTTTAGGTTATTGGCTAGAAATCAAATGCTCTAGCCAGATGCCATTCACAAATCAAACTTTAATTTGGCCGTACAGAGAGAGGCAGCTCACACCTGTGGCTGGTATAATGCGAGTAAAAAGATATGGCTGAGAAGAGGAGTATACCGAGAGAGAAATGTGTTTAATTAGCCCAAAAGAATGTATAGGACACAGAGAATATACATGTCTGGTCTGAATATTACAGTAGAGGCATATTGTTCGTCCCTATAAACATTAATTTTGTCTATGAATCAGGATATTGTCTCATGAAAAGCCAATATTATAAATGTGGTTTCCCAAAAGCCGCATAGTGTTGAGATTATCTTTGTTCCGTTGAAAGACATTGGACAATGTTTACGTCTGCGGCAAGACACAATAGTGACACCAGACCCCACTCAGGTCTTGCACCAATGTGACCTATAAATAACGCAATATGTAGTCTGGCAAAGATGGTCAGCAGACAGAACGGGAGAGAAGAATACAGATGGACAGATGACAGATGGATAGTCAGACAGGCAGAAACCCATGTACAGTAGATGCATGTAAGAATCCCTTCATGCATGTATGTATGTATGTGTGTATGGGTTGGAGAGGGAGTATGCATTTAAAGAGCATTAAATGTGGACACGACCCTCATGATGGTTGTAGGAGACAGGAAACCCCTGGCTCAAACTGTTCCAACACCGATGATGAGACAGGAGAGGCGTAGTCTGTAGTCTAGCGGATCCTTGAGCTGCTTTCTAATATACGTGCTATTGTATAAGGCTTTATTTGTACAAGAACAATCTGTCTTTTGACCTTGTGTGACATAAATCTGTTATTTCGTTGCTAGTTTAACAATGAAAAATAATCAGATCACACAGGGACAAAACTGATTTCCTATTCCTATGTAGTAGTATTAATGTAGCAGTATCCTACTTTCATTAGTACACAGAACATCTTGTCCTGTGTACTAATGAAAGTAGTATTAATGTAGCAGTATTCGGGGCAGAGATGTAAAGCAGCCTGCACTGAAACGTTAACAGTAGTGTGACTGTAGTATAAATGAAGAGAGACATGTGAGTTTTAAATGAAGTAGCTTACTCTCTCCCCACTCCGCCCCCTCTTTCTCCTCCTCTTCCTCCTTCTCATAAATCTCCCATGTGGTCACAGCATGCTGTGACCACATGGGAGATTTATGAGAAGGAGGAAGAGGAGGAGAAAGAGGGGGCGGAGTGGGGAGAG
>CABFOS010038804.1:0-21243 GCA_900660315.1 Diretmoides pauciradiatus
ACCTCCCCGGGAGGCGTCCGGGAGGCATCCTAACCAGATGCCCGAACCACCTCAGCTGGCTCCTCTCGACATGGAGGAGCAGCGGTTCTACTCTGAGTCCCTCCCGGATGTCCGAGCTCCTCACCCTATCTCTAAGGCTGAGCCCGCGAATACAAGCGGCCGAAATGAGTTTCCTCTGTAGGGTGGTCATTAAGTCACAACCCAAAAATAATTTCATTTCCAAATGCACTTTTCAAAACATGAAACAAACAAAAAAATGCAAAAAGGTCTGCAGTGGGTCTAATCCACAAAGCCTTCATGCACTGTTCAAATCATGAAACAAACAAAAACATGCAACAAGAGCTTCTTCATAATACCTTCACTGACAAAAACATGAAACAACTGAAAGTGCAACAAGGGCAAAAAAAACAACATAAGACTAAAATTTGTTTTTCCAAAACATTGCTTGTCTAATCTAGAGACAGCAATAATGCGGTAATAGGCCTATCAGGAATAACAGGATGGCAATGCTCAGGCATATGCTTTTTAATAAGTTTCTTTGAAGAAAACCCCCAAATGTGACTCTATTGAGCTTAGTTATACTGCTGTTCACATGCTAAACAAGTTGTAATGAACTGCTTTGACCTAATGGGAAAGCTGGGGATGCCTTTTGCCTTTAGGTCGTGTTCAATGTCCATTCTGTTCCTATGTTTTGTTTTCAGCTGGACCAGAGCTGAGAAACCCATCTCACAAAGATAGGTTGTGCTGAATGGTAGGATGATTTTAATCACATGGGTGGCTACAGATGGATACTCAGTCATCACACTACACCAGAACTGAGAGATGCTTACCTCAGTGAATTCTTTTTCAGCATCCTATCACATGAGAGCTTCACCAACTGACTCTTCACTGCATGGGAACGTGACACTTCCCATCTCCATTCCAAAAGGATCGCGTATCAAGTGGTCGTCCCTGTGTTGTTCAGCGAAGTAGCAGTTACAGTTTCATGTCAAGCATGGAACAAATAAAATCTCCCTTTGGAAACATGACTTGCACGCGATGCGATCTTCTTTTTGAAAGCCTCGATTTTTTCAGTCTGTATAAGAATGTTGAGTTCCCTCCCTTGCATAGACACATTTAATGTGTTCAGCTGCTTGAAAACATCCTTGAGATAAGCAGCTTTCATGATCCAGTCTTCCTTGTTAAGTGGCGAGATGCATTCCGCGATTCTGCGATTTCAGTTCTCAGTTCGAAGTGTGAGAGGAATTTGCCCCTTGATAACCAGTGCACCTCTGTATGGTAAAGTACCTGTTGTTCACTGCCAAGGTCTTGGCATACAGTAGCTTCTGAAACATTTTGTGTTCTTGGCGCTCCGTTTAATTCATCACTTTTTTACGACATCTTTCAAAGTTTCATGAAGCACTGCACCACATCCTTGGCTGCTAAGGCCTCTCTGTGCAAAAAGCAATGGTTCCACGTCACATTTGGTGCCTTTTCAATAATTCTCTTAACCACCCCAGGCAAGATAAGGTCTTCTGTGATAGTGTGGGTCTATGTGGTAAGATACATTCAGTGCATGCGCTTGCTATGAACAAGACATCTTTTGTGATGACCTCAGTCCGTGTAGTTTTCTTCTTCTTTTTTAAACATGTAGAACAGAGGTTTCTGTCCCTCTTGTCTGTCTTCAATATATGAAAAAAACATATTTTATATAGTTAGTATCGTAGGCCATGTTGAGAAAAGTTAAGTCCTACCTCAATTGAGTAAACTACTACCTCTGTGACTTAAGCTCCGACCCGGGCACATAAAGTGCGGGCACGTTAGATACCTTTCAAAATAAAAGCGCACCTCTAGCAACAGCAACCAAGAGTAAACAAACACAAGGAAAATCTTTGGAAGGTGCATAGTTATCTCAACACATTCATGTGAATATGAGCCCAGTGTGGGGAACTTCATGAGTCCCCGGCTGGTCGCCACTAGAGTTTTTCCTACAGGATGACAGTATGGCCTAGTGTGACTGCGAGTGGCAGAGAGTGCAAGTGCTAGAGATTTTTGTCATGTTTCAAAACAAGCCGGCTCATAAGTGTACATGGTACGATGGCACCTTGGGCCAAAGGTCAATGATTGACTTTGTACTTGTTTCATCAGACCTGAGGCCATATGTTCTGGACACATATGAAGAGAGGGGATGAGCTGTCAGCTGTTCACCATCAGATGGTGAGTTGAGTCAGATGATGCAGGAGGCCTTCCCCTGTGGTAGGCCCAAATACATAGTGAGGGTCTGCTGGGAATGCCCTCTGTCCTCCACCTACTGCATGATTTCAAGGGGTCTATTTTCATGAATCAAGGCAAGTACACAAATAGGCATATCCAATGGACATGGTGCCAAATCCCAACCAGTACCGCCATAAAAGCTTCACCCAAGAAGAAGCTGATTCTTGTCCAAGTTACATTGTATACTGTGATTGTTCTCCCCCATTAATTTGATTTCAGTTTGATTCTTGCCTAAATTTGCTTAACTTAACTGTAGGACCATATCCATCATAAAAGTCAAACATACCTACTGTGTGTGTGAGTGAGTGAGTGAGTGTACCAATGTACCTCACATTGGTACACCCACTCACTCACTCACTCACTCACTCACTCACTCACTCACTCACTCACTCACTCACTCACACACACTACAAGAGGTTTGTGTGAGTCAAAGAGATATTAATACATTTTTCAATGGTGAATATAATCATCAAAACAATCTCTCTCTTGCCTGTGACTAGAGCAATATACAGCATTACACATGACTCACATGATGTCAGCCCTCTTTTTCGAATAAATTCCCCTGAATGTGAGAGACACTGTCATCTTCATTAGAACCCATTCTCCATCAAAAGGCTCATCCTAAGAATACGTAAGCAACTTGAGTCAGGCGCTGTATATTGTGACCAATGAAAATACAAATTTTACATTGTGTAGACTTAGCCAGAGGGTTAATCCAATAATTTCAGAAACCTGGTTATGGTGTGTCAGGTGCATAGCCTGATACTCATCTTCTCTGTTCTTTTCTCTATTTCTACCATGGCAGTTTAGAGGCCACTGATTTTTCCTTTCCCTTCAGTGTTCAGTAGTGCAACAGACTGAGCTCTGTCACATGGAATGCACATTAGAGCCCTCTGTGAAAGGTGGGTGCAAAGGAAGAGTTGCACCTTGGCTTTGTCCATTGTTCATCTTCTTGCCCTTCACTCTGTTGTCTTTCATTCAATGGCTTTTGTTGATTACACATAATGAGGCGACTTAGACCCAGGGCCAGCCCCTTCCTCCACTGAGGTGGCACAGATAAAAAAAAGTCCATCCAGGCAGCCATCATAGAGGGTCAGCACAAATCAGATGGAGGGGCTTTCTTGTGTCTGGCAGCCGACACTTTCAAATGTTAATGGATGGGGGCGAACAAAGTTGAAGTGGGTCTGAAAATGCTAATTGTCCCTAATTCATGTAAATAGGTTTTTTAATGGAGGAATTAAGCATTTTAAATATGCAATTGGAGGCAATCAGTCCTTTCATTTGGTGGGGTGGCACAGGTGTAGTGGATTGAAATTCATCTTTCACACAGGGCGGCTCATTTGTCATTTGGCTGTGTTCAGGCATGGATGACGGGGACTGGGAGTGGGCTCCTTCTGCACTGACATGTACAGATAGTGGGGAAAGAAATACACTGAATAATCTGTAATTGTGTCCATGCTATTGACCGCATCAAGAAAGAGGGAAAAGCAATGGAGAGTCTAATCCACAGTGGAAATTACAATCAGTGCAAACTAGAATTTGGACGCAACATTCTGAGACAAGCAATATGTGCAATAAAGCTTTCTTCCACCTATTAACTTTTTTGTATTAAACCTAGATACTGATATTGTAACATAGATTATAGTGTCATAGTGGCTTTATGAAATACTAGGTATGAGTATGAGGGCGTCAAAGAATCCAACCAACCCCATATTGCCCATCACAAACTCTTCATTAAAATGATCACATAAGTACTGCAATATCACTATGCAACATTACAAACATAACCCTATTATGTTTGGCCTAAACAGAGAAGGGTACACAAAGAGAGAAGGCAGCCTACCTACTTACAGTATCACACACAGAGGAATAGTAGACTAGACAGCTCTGACTTATTATTCTGATCATCTCAAACAGACAATAGAGCAGGAGGTCATGTTACAGCATGTAATAACATGGTGTTGCAACAAGATCAGAGACAGAAAAAGACTCACAATCATGGCATATGGGATATGAATCAAATGGGCAACACATTGTCTCAGGAAATGACTTATGAGTCACTATAAGGCAGATACTGTGTCTTTGAGGGTGTAAATAGCCGTGGCTCTGCAGAGAAGGGAGGCAGACCTGGTTAATGAACGAGACAAGAAAAACCTTGTTTAAAAGGACAAATCAGATCACAAGATTTCAAACCCATTAGCCACTACTCATGGGGAATGATAATAATGATAAAGGATGGTAAGGCCTTTTGATTTCTGAGTAGCAAACTGTGTTGTCTTGGGAAAAAATCTTTTCCTGGAGGAGAATCAAAGAGCAGTTCATTTTCACACTGACCTTCAGGGCTCAAGGCGGCCAGACAAGGGCACAAACAGATTGAGAATTAATTGGTGCAATTAACATTTTGTGATTATAAGGACTCCAGATCAATACCCTATGCAAATAGCAGTATTGATGTGCAGCAGAAACCTTGTTAATTGTGTTTGGCGAACAAACAGGCCCCTGTGTTACTATTCCATAATGGAACAGGAGGCACGGACATGCTCAAACTGCTGACCACTTTAGATGCATGGGGGCATACAACAGTTTCTCTCTCCTCTACTCCTACCAGTCCACCCCTTCACCCTCCACTCTTCTCAAGAAAAGTTGCAGAGTTTGATGATCTCAGTTGCTTTTAACTTGCTCTTTTAGTTCCTCTTTGAAAAGGCTCTTAAAGGGTGAATGTGGATTAAGAGTCTTCACTGTTTCTGTGATCTTCTAACCACGCTTTAGTCATGTCAGGCTGCAGCAGATTATACAAATGGCCTCCTGCCTCATTTCTTTTACAGTTTTTAACAGTGGGAATGGGCATGTGAGGAAGAATAGAAACACTCTGTGCCGACAGCCATTCCAATGAATTAGTTTCAGCTTTATTGCTATGGACTGGATTTTCCACTCTCGTTATTAAACTGCGTTAAAAATGCACTTTCATTTCAGATAAGTACCAGTAATCCTGTTTGCGGACCACAGTAGATGAAGTTAAATATAATTTAAGCAGAAACGAAAACGGGTGGAACAATGTAATCACTGAAAGTGAGATTGAAGTGATGCTATTATTATCATTATTATTATTTTCATTACTGTTGGTGTGGAGAGACAGCAGTGATGTGGCGACGGCAGCAGCACAGGGAAGCAGAAGTTGAGCAGAGAAAAAAACAATAAAGATACTCCACCCAATAACTATCAGAGCCAGTAAATCCCTGCTCACTATTGCCCATCTCACTGTTTCTTTGTGTGACAATGGCTTGCAAATTGTTCTAGGGCTTACACCTTGTGGCCTCAAGGAAACACACAGAGCTGGCAAGACGGCCATAGAAATATCACGGTGAGGCTTCTGTTAATTAGTTGGGTTTACGGGCCGAAGGAGCAGTTAGCAAGGTCTTTTATGTGCCGTGCTGCCTGCTGTGGCTTGATGTCGGTGTAATGATGCTCTGCTTTATTTCTCTTGGCTTTAACCTCTCTTTAGCAGGGCTGTCCCACATTTGCTAAAGGGTCTAGGATAAAAAGTAATGATCCTGGTGAGAACATAACTGGGCTGTGATAGAAAGACGCAAATCTTAATCCTGCATTTATATTTACCCATGGATTTTAACAAAATGAAATGATTGATATTAACTCTCTACCCCCATTCATTATAATGGAAAATGAGGTTCTCGAGAGTAAGATTACCTGTAATATAATAAAATAGAACAATATCCATGTTATTAGCCGTTTGTTAGCATGCTAATTGCAGTTAATTCTTTTCAATTTTGGGCTGTGCTCCTTTAGGCATTAGCCTTAATCTCCCTGGTGATGAAGTTGGTGTATTAAATAGAAAGCACCAGGAGGAGGGGAGAGTGGACATGGAATTAAAACACAGTAAACCCACCACTGGACTGTTTGAAAATAATTTGAATCAAAATGCATTTCTGTTTAGTTACTATAAGCTGTGTTTATAAAGTGAGTCTTGATTCCATCTTATTTAATAAAATGAATATACTATGCCTGTTTATACAGGTCACTTCTGTCATCTGGCTTGCCTTGAAGATAGCTATGTGTAGTGTAAACAGGCAGAATGTAGTTTTGAATCGAACAAACCCAGGCATGTCCAGATGGTATTGGACATCATAATGTAATGAATGTGTATACCAGACAAACCTGAACGTTGGGCCCTTGTGTGACCTTTTGGCCATGTGGTCATACAGAATCCATTCATAGGTTGATAAAGGAGCTACCCGATGAACTTCCTTCTTCACTGGATCAATTAAAGCCTACAGTCAGGAATGTAAAAATCAAGACTTAATAGAACAGCAAATACACAGGGATGAAGGCCAATCCACATGTAAACATCAATGTTAGGGCACAGAAGGGCCTCTGGAAGTGGAGCTGGGTTAATAGTGAAGCAAACAACGCCAGGAAACAAGTATAAACATACGTTGGTTGGTTGTATTTCTGCTGTAGAAGAACACAATAAGCTATTGTACCTCAACATTCAATGCATACAAGGTTAATAATGACGCCATTTGAACCATTTTTCCAACACTGTTATAGACTGTGACAATAATAATGCTGATAGTAAATCGTGAAAAACCGCAGAAGAAATGCTCATCCACTGTCAAGCCACAGAGAGCAGGTGAAAAATACACAATGGGATTGCATTTTTAGACATGGTTCAAAAAGACCTTGTCAAGATTGATGTCTCTCCTGTAGCTATAGTTAATAGTAGGGGAAGACTCCTGAAATTAGAATCCACTTTTTCTAAATGCACCACCTGTGAATGGAGGACATCAGAGAGAGAAAAAAATGAAAAGGTACATGTCATTTCTATAGGTTGCCAAGACACAGGGAAAGGAGAACAGCCAATCTGTGAGGTGTAATGGATATGTCAAGAATTGCTAAATCATAGGTGTCCAGGGCCGAGAGAGACAACTAACCCAAACATAATGTCATTCTGGAGAGAGAAAGAGGCAAATGGAGAAAAGAAGCAGAGAGGAAACAACATGAGTGGATAACGTGTTGCATTTTGATTTGGGACTTAAAAACGAGAAAATATGAACTGTTTATTTTCTGTGTGTACTGTTCTTTATTATTACCTATTTGGCATCTCTGTCCGGGTGCATTATGGAAATGAAGTATTTGCTTAACAATAACACACTGACTTTGAATCCTCTTACTTAAGGTTTGATTGCTTCTTGACGGTGGTTTTAAATGAATTGTGTTGAGGAGTGATAAAGAGCTTATTGCCAGGAATAAAAGCCCAGAGCAATGAAGAAAAGCTACACATGGAGTGGCTAGGCGATACAGGCTATTACGGTGAGGGAATGGTGTCCTTGACTGCCAGGACGGCTTAGAATTTTATTTCATCTTGTTTTGCTGGCTGCTGACAATGATGCGTGACTCTGGCACTGGAGGAAGAGGGCAACCATGAGAGCCATTTTAGATCCCATTTACATATAGTGTGTCTATAGCAGCATATGAATAACCGTGTTTATACGTGTGTTTGTGTGCATGTGAACATACAATCATGTGTATGTGTAGGGGAAGCCTGCACAAAGTACGCGTACATTCAATGGTGTATTCAAGCATTTTGAAAGTTTGTTTTTGAATGCCTTACAGAGTTGAGTTTTAGCTTTAGTTTAGTTTTAGCTTATCATTCTGTGTGTTGCATGAGGGTACATGTTTGTGAATACACACTATGGTGACCTCTAGCACGCACATGTGCTGAAGTCCAAAACTTAATGTAAATTAAGACCATGGAGGACTAGTGGACTCTGGGAATTGTTGTTTATTTGCCCAATGAAAAGGACGGTTGAGTTGTAATGGGTCTCCAGTGGGTTCAGTATGCATACTTTTCTGTTCCTCAGCAGTTTGGGGCCATCCCTCCGTGCAGCCCATCTCTATGTTAGTTTGGTTGACTGCTTGATTTGGGTGGGAACAGTTCATTTAAAGGTGATCATTGCTTTTGTCAAGGTGAGTCAGTACCTTGCTTAGATACACTGGCTCAAATGAGGCAGCTAGATCTCCAGAGAAAAGCTCCTCTTTGCTGAGTTGTTTCTCTCTGCAGAGACTCCTTAGAGTAACATTCAGGCACGGTAGATTGGCTATAACTTTTAAAAGATGTTAAACATTCATTTTAAAGTGTAGGATTTTCACTAAATGGGCTGCAATCAAATGAAATGTTACAATGACCATTTATGCTATCTCATCCCATGAGCTTTTATCAGATTTGACTTCCCTGCCTTCACACTAGTCTGCTGGAAAGTAAATCTATCAGACTGAAGATTATTCCCACAATTGCCCAAAAAATAAAGGCATGTTATTATAGGTGTATAATGATCGTAAAGCTTCTGATTTGAAAGTCATATGTTGAAAAAGTCTAATTAATTGGTCGTCAAGAAGTTGAAATATGGAAAACATTACAGAGGGAAATCAGAGATTCAGTGATGAAGAAAACCTCACAGTGGGACATAGTTTGCTGTGAGCAACATTCCTATAAAATATCCAGAGCTTCAAAACAATAGTCAGGCATGAGTCAGGCATGCCAAGAGATATTACCCTATAAGTAAAGTATGTGTCCAATAATTATCTCATATGATGCTGCGTGTTTTCATATACAGAAAATAATTATGTGCCACAAAGTGCTTGAAAGATTGTAGGAGTAAAACCTTTTCTCTGATAGGTTTGGGCATTTTCCTTCTCCAAAGAGATTTGGTCAGAGCTTTCCCCCCACTTAAACACAGAAACATTGAAGATGAATTTGTGGGATTAGTGGACATTGCTGAGATGAGGTTGGTTACTGAAGAGGCCCAGATGACAAGCATCCCCTGTGTCCTGCTCAAGTCCACTTAGCTCCATTCTTGGCCACGGACTAAGCCCATCCAAACCCCAACTGCAATCACAACCCCAGCTCAAACCCGCCCCTCAGAATCATCCTCCCCAACACCACCAGCCTAAATTGCAACTCTGTCCCCAGCCTCCAGCCCTCCCAGTCTTGTCTCCTCCCAGAACTTTATTTAATGAGTAAAGTTTTGTGGTGGGTATGCAGGGGTCTCACGCCAAGCCTGGAGCAACAGAGGAGGAGCTTTCATAAAGCATGGGCTAACAAATGGGATTTAACACACAAGAGGCTCTGATGGCCTATTAATTCTGCTTTGGCTGGCATCCAGAATGAGCCCAGCCTCTCTCCTAATTCATGGCTAATTTCTATCAGAGGTATCAGGAGACTTTGCAGGATGCATCCACATAACTTTAATGGATTCATTCAAGGGCTACGGCACGCAGACATTGATTAGATTGCCTCAGAGTCGCTGCTGCTGGTCGCTTGACATAGGCAGCAAATGAAATGTGAACTCCGGTAAAGACCTGAACCACCCAGCTCCAGTCTAATCCATTAGCTCAGAACCTTTCCCAAACCAATTTAATTAATGAAGTGATTTGAAAGGGGGGTGCACATTCACCAATCCCCGAAACTGGAAAATATTTGGAATGTACAAGTAACCAAAACAACAAGGACAACAGAAATAGTCGCAGCAGAGTACCAGCAGAAACCCTAGACAAAGTAAGGCATTCGAGTGGTGGGAGTGTTGAGTAATTGTTTGCAATGAGATGGAATATTATTCCAGCCCTGACACAAGATGATCCAGCCACAAAACACATACAGATGTGAGGTAACGAGGTGGGTTAAGGAAAATTGCCCTTTTTTTGGCTGGATTGCTTAAATATTTGTCAGCAAGAGAAAAAGTCAATTTATTCATAATTTACCAAAGCCAAACAGTGACAGCAGGGAAGGGGGAGTTAATCAGTGAAATGAAAAGCAGAGGAGAGGGAAAATGTTTTCCACTTTTGTCTGCAGAAAGAATTTACCCAGTATGCTTCGTGCAGCTCTGATCTGCTCTCATCAGCACCAGCTCAAATCTGCTCTTTGAAATTCACATATTCTACAGTCTTTTTGACCAGGATCCCTTTCTCCCATGAGGTCTTTATTTAGGCAAATGGACATCACTCTCTGAAGGGAGTAATGGTCTAGTTACGTCTCCATAACAAACCGTATCCTCTAACTTCAATGTCAAAAAGCAAGACAAACACATCTCTGTATAGGTGCATGTGTTACATTACTTATTTCTCTAATTGCATTCATTTATTTATTTTCAATTAATAATTTACGATGCAACACACAGTGGTATGCAAATGAACAATTTAATTTTAATGAGTTTTTAATGACCAAACAAATAATTAGTCGAACCAAGTGTGGTGTGCATGTCATTTGAGGAGGAATGCATTTTTAGAGCTGTGTTCAATGTTTGAGTACAGAAAATTGTCAGGCTAATTTACTGAGACCAGCTTATGTGGCAAAGGACTGCATTGTACACACAAAAGCATTTGAAAGTCATTACCTCAAAGTCATTAAGAACTCTGCAAAAGGCCAGTTGTTGACATGTTATCCTAAAGAAATAATGTTTACTGTTACATCCCACAAAATCATAGCAAACAGCAAAATAGAGGCACGTATTTTGAATATATTGCTTCACTCACATTGGAAAACTCCAGTATGGATATCCTTAATATTCTAACAATTCCCATTGGTCTGAGAGAAAAAGGCAGAGGGCTAGATTCCACTGGAACCAAATGACATTTGATAATGGCTTTTTTCAGCAAACCCAAAAGACATTGTTAAGATTTACATTTTCAAATATATGCTGACCTTTTTTCCCTCCTCTCCCCTGTTCGCTTGTCATCAGCTCTGTAATTGAATCAATATATTTCCTGATCAGCCCAGAGATTGAATAAGGTCACAGGAAGCCATGTGTGGACATTAAAAATCATTATTCTACTCAAATTGAGCAGAGATGGCATAGACCATTCAGAGTTCAAAATGAAATTCTATTAGACTCTATTACACTTTTACAATTATAGAGACGTTCCAATATTACAACGGGAAATGAAGTCATAATAAAAAGCCCAGGGGTGTATTACAAAGAAATGACCCAGCTATTTTTTTTCCCACTTCCACACTGTTATTGAATTGATGAAGAGAACTTGGTGACTTTACATTCACTGATAAGTGACCTTATTCATGAAAAATAGAGGAGCCTGTTTCAGTAGCTCCATTTTCCTACAGTATGTCAAGTTCGCTACAAAGCTGGTTACCACAAGACCCGGGCCTCAAGCTGACAAACTAGCAAAACACTGTGGGTACATTTACACTAAGGTTCCTTATAGGGACTTTTCACGACAAGTGTTACACATATATAGCTGTTAAAGCAATTACTGTTTTAATTGCCTTTAATCATACATTTATTTTAATTATTAATTTATTTTCTGGGATATGGGATATTTATGCTTTATGCACGTTTCTGTGCAGCAGAAGTGGTTAATTAAATAGCCCAACAGCATCATGCAATTGGAAGACAAAGTTTAAATCCTGTTAATCCAATATTCCAGAAGAAAGTGGAAAATTAAATATACCACACTATTAACTGAAAATGTTCAGTTTAAACTCTTCAAAATGATGTCTAACTATCAAATTAGATAAAACTCAATTTTTAATTGGCTTACTCAATGAAATTAATAACCCTTATCAGCAATCAACTTATCAACTCTGCATGCAAAGACTGAAATAAGTGAAATAAGAGAATGAGCAAGGCAAGAGAAAACCATTCCTTCCGGCTTTACATTCATTATGATCGCTTGGGTCTCATTTAGTTTACAAATTTAAAGTTAAAGCTTAGTCTGTCTCAAACTGGACAATAATATACAGTAGCTTCAGACTCATAAAGTGGTGGCCTGTGCTTTGTGCGTACTGTCACATCATCTGTGGAGGAAGAGGTTCATCCCTTCAGTTGTTATACTTCTGTTTCACTTAAAGCTTGGCCCCTTTGGTCAATTAGGTGTGATGTCACAGTGTCAGCAGTGTCCTAACAGTGTGCTCTTTAAAGCCTGTCAAATGACAGTGAGCAGGAAACCCCAGTCGCCTGGAAACGATGCTGGCTCCCACAGTCATCATCATCATCATGGCTGGATGTAAATAGCATTTCATCTCAGCCGGAACAGAGTCATTGAGCAAGCACATCTACATTACCCTGTTAAACTCTGCATAAAGCGGGAGGAACGGTAATGAAAGGGCCATTTCTACCTTCCACCCCCCACCTCACCTCTCCACATTTTTTAAATATAAAACCATACAGTGGAACATTTATGAAACACATAATGACAATCTAAATCAGTGGGCGGCTTCAATCTACAAGGATTAGTGTTCTTCACGTAGTTCAACGCATGAAGGCATACTTGTCGCCTTATTAAGAGCTTCATAAGTCCTCTCTAAAGGAATGAGTGAAGGAGGGGGAACACTCAACTATACCACAGATCTCTGGCAACAAATTATCTGTGATATTTATTCAGGTTGAAGAACCTGTGAGATACTTGGTCTGTCAGATTTTTCAGGTAGAAGAAAAGAGGGTTGTAAGGTGGATTTTTACTTTAATGATATGCCTACTGTAGTATGTTACTGCCTCAGCATGGCCAAGCAACCCAGCAGACAACCCGCGATATGATAATTATCTACACCTAAAACAGACACCTCTTTTTAGAATAGATCTGATGCTTCTGGGTTATTATAAATTTATACATTATAGCAAGCAAGTGACAAAGCAATATCTAAAGACATCACAGGTTCACAATAACAACCAGGTGTATGCAGTCAACAGTTATTGGAACCCTTTGTAAAGATAAGTAAAAACGACCATAGAAAGTCATAATAAACTTGAGAAATGTTTTTTTAAATGTGCTATTTTTTACTGAGGCAACTGTAAAAATTGAAAACAACCCTTATTAAAGTCCTCCATAGCTCCAATGGTGATTGGTAATTTGCTTCCTACTACTTGATGTATGATCTAGTAGATCTAGTAGATAGAGAGTATAGCCTGATTCCATAGTTGATGAATAGTACTGTATGAAGGGATTAAGTAAAATCCCTGACACTGTGCTATCAATGTATATCAACACAGACAATTGATTTTAAGGGGGGAATTTAGGAAATAGGAAATTTGCTCCGTGAGATTTCATTGTCAATAATGTTCTATACATTTTCCAGAAATGAACAGAATCTGGAAAATGTGAATACCGTAGTCCGGTAAGACCTAGCCAAATGCTATGGCCTTTAATACTAGAAATGTGCGCTCTGATTCAGATTCAGATCCACTCCAAAATGTAATAGCTCCTCCTTGGGCCAAGTTACATCTATCCAGCAGGTATCATGAAAATCGGATGCTGCGTTAAGCTATTAGACCTCACTTCCTGTTCACGCGGCGTTGCGTTGACGTTGGGTGGCGGCCATGTTAAATTGTGCCCATTGACCCTTTGGGAGCATATGAAGTAGAATAAAGGCTAAAACTGCTCCCTTAACTGTACTGCTACAGTCCTTTAATGGGGATTGTCCACGACATAATAAACTAAAAAAAACTGGTAGTTTTTGCGTAATCTTGTACAATCTTGTACGAACGGACGAACGCGACCAAAAACATTACCTCTCGCCCCGGACTTCATCCTTGGGCGGAGGTAAAAAGCTTGACAGAGCATCTCAGTGGAATATAATTTGACCGTCAGACAGATCAAAAGTTATGTTTGAAGCTGAACATTCTGTCATACTGAACCTGTACTGTATAGCTAACAGGACTTTAATCTGTTTTGCACCAAAGGACGCCAATAACTATGATAACTGCCTTTTTTAGAAAGGGGCTGGGGGGTGAAATATTCCATCATGTCCCGCCATGCCACTAAATATGCCTAAATGTCAATGCATCAGCCACCAGCATGCATTCATTGGTACCTGATAGTCATGGGGGGGTTACAAAGGTCATGGTATTAGATTTAGAGGTTACTTGTGGTTTTCAGCTGGCCAATGAGCTGCTAGTCTGCTATAGGCAATATGACTACATTCACACACAGTGGTTTACAGTATATTGACTGCAGAGATAAACAAACACACATACAATCACCCATCACAAGGTGTTCTAGCTGCAGTGCTCTGCAGTCTATAACTGAGGCGTCTCCTTCCTCAGCCTAACTGGCTGGCTCACTCTGTCACCCAAGTTTGTTGGAGGCCCGATGGTGATGAATGTCTTTTCCGTTTCATGAAGCCCCCTGTACTGCAACAGCATGCCAGACAGAATGAAAAACAGATTAAAGAGGCAGGAAACCGACAGAGAGAGGATGTTTGGCTGTTGGCTATTGAGTTATCGGCCCTTTTCACACCTAATGAAACAACTTTTAGCACTGCAGCTTATTAAATATCCCCCAGTCACTGGGCAGAGCTGCAGAGTAAGCCCTGAGAAAGCTACATTAGATTTTAATTAAAAACAAACAAACAAATTACCCAGAGTCCATGCAGGGGAATTTAACTCCATCCGAATCCAAATAGGGTTGAACTTTTAACTCTGGAGTGATGCCTGCGGGGAGGTCTTCAGGCATACCAATGAAAAAACACCTGAGTATCTATCAGTATTAGAATAAGAATTAGTACATCAAAAGATGGTAGATCATAAAACAACCAAACTGCTTATCAGAAGACAGCAAGGAGACAGAATCAAAAAGTCTACATCAACAAATCAACAACTCCTGTGAGCCCGGCAAATAAGGAATCATCACTCGCTGATTTATTATTTGATAATCAATGTAATCACTTTAACCTTCACCGCGGGGTACTTATCTTTGGTACATCTGGACTGCTTATGAAAATCATACTGAAAAGGAGCAAGAAATCATTTCTGCTTTCTTTTGTTCCTGCAGAATTTCAATGGAGTTTTATTTCCAAAGCTAAACGTGCCCTTTCAGGTCTAAATTGTTCTGTTAGATGTCATATCATGAGCTGTTTTCTCTGGAGATCCAGTTCTTTAAATAGAAATATAATCAGCCACACAGCCCATTATGCCTGTCTGTGTTTATAATGATGTTTAAAGAAATCTATCCATCGCTTCACTTTGTAATTAAACTTCCACAGAATCGCTCGTTCAACAGTTTCTCCTTGTGCAGACCAAGTCCTTATCATTGCTTTGATTTTCTCTCTGCCTCTGGCCTTATCAAAGCAAGACTCACACAGATAACTTTGAAGGCCATCCTCTTTCCTCATAAAGCCCCTGTCACATGATCCGCGCACAGCGTCGGCGTCAACGCCAGGTTGGGTGTGGCCCCTTCACATGATCAGTGTATACAGTGCCAGGAGCGGTGGTGACGTCATCACATACTGTACGACATAAGGTGTTGTGTACCTGTTTTTTCAGCAAGCCAGCGAGTCGTACTGTGTTCCCAAAATGTGCTTCACCGTGCAGCAGAAGGAAGCTTTGACTTTGGCTGTCGTTGACATTGCTCACAGGAGAATGAGAGTGTGTATGGGAAGGCAAATTTGATTCCATGCCACAGACTTTTTGGTCAGATCGTGGTATGATTTAACAGCTTTTAGCCTTCTTTAAAATCCCCACTATCGCTGCCGGCTGGTGCGAAATGAATTCTGGGATACTTGGCTGTATACTTCAGTGTGAACAGTCTGCTGGTAATAGCATACTTAATCATTCATTTAGTAGGCAGTATGTTACTGTATGTATGTATGTACAGTACATACTCAATACTGTAGTAGGCAATACGTTAGTATACGATTTGGAACACACCCACTGGAGTAGCCATTAGCAGCAGTGTTTTGCCCTCGAACACCAAAAACATCAACGCTAAGACAAAATATATGGTCATGGCTGCATAAAGTGAAGGTTTTGCTCTTCTTCGACTGCTAGTTCGGTGAGTTTTGGTTGTAGAGTGATAAGACATATACTGTTGTAATCTGTGGAGCCTCAGCTTCCCGGACATATTGTTTGTGCCAGTGGCATGAAGTAACAACTTTGTTGCTACTTGCTTATTTAGTTGCTTGGTGTTGGAATTGTGTGTCGTTTAGGTAAAAGTAGTTATCATGGGCTTTTAGCTGAGCTTCTTCCCGTTACTCGGATATTACATAATCATATGTTGCTGCAGCCCTGGAAATGACTTGAATGTTTTTCAAAATAAAATACAGCGGTCAGTTGACAATTTTCAACATTTCTCCGGGACTACAAATAAACAAGCTGCCTACAATTAATTTAGTCCTCAAAACATGGTAAGTCTGCTGTAATGTCTTTAGAAACCTCCCTTCTATTTTAGGCAATAAACCAAAATATGCTATTTTAGTCAAATACAATGGTAGCCTTGGATAACACATTGCTATGGTATTGGTCTTTAATTGGTGGACTCGTAGTTTTGCGGTCTTGGTCTCGACTCGGTCTCTCTCAACCCCCCCCCCCCACCATCTTGGCCTTGAATTGGACTTGATCTGGACTTGGACTCGACCAAGGCGGTCTCGAGGCCCTGGGTCCACACACATACTAGGTTTTGACCTAGTCTTGTTGTTTTAGACATAACACATGACATTGAATGGATCCTCAATATGAACCCTTATGTATAAAAAAAACAAAAACCCAGCTCATTATTGAAATATAAGGAATTGTATGAACAAGTACATTAACATTTCTTCTCTCTCATCACTTTGCAATAGGAGACAAATGAAGACAGAGTGGGGGTTTGGAAACAGCTGCAAGGCTGAAGGGCGTCTGTCCCAGGCAGCTGAACCAATGTGGACTATTTCTTTTCCAGGCCTTTCCTCCCAGTGTCCCTCTTTTTCTCCCTCTGGATTTCTGCTATCCTCCAACTGCACACATAGCCTGCCTTGTTCGTTTCATTTGGGTTTGACCCCTGCTTTCCTTACTTCCGAGTGGGCTTCATTAAGTGCCTTTCTGGCTCTTTCAGAGCCCTCTCTCTCTCACACACTCACTAAGTGGGAGAATTTTTACAAAAGGAAAGCCTCCAATGTGCAATTCTCACTGGAGCGGGTGACCCCAACTTTAGGGAGAAAAAGAACCTGAGGATAATAGCAAATGAAGCCAAGGGCTGCATTAATGGGCAGACATAGCACGCCAAGTTCCTAGTGCTGCTTAAACTGACAGACATGTATATTAATACTCAGCAGTTTTTATCGAAGTAGAAAAATATGAATATTCATCCTCATTTATATTTCAAGGCATTTCCATTCCTGCGGGGACCTGGGTAGGTTTTGACCAATTTCCATCCCCATTACGGAATGACAGCTCTCACTCTTGGGCCCTGACAGAGGTCTGCCCAAGCACAGGAGGTCCTATGAGGAGGGAGCCGGCGCCTGTTCCCAGCTGTCCACAAACACTCATTAACAGAGGAAAATATCCAATGGAATCTCTGTGAGAATTTTTAATCACACAAAGGCCCTGCTAATTAGGCAGCTGATGGGGCATGGAGAGCACAAGGACGAATTCTTTAAACAAAGGACTGGAAACTTTAGGAGCCTTAATTACTCGGGCAAAGAGTTCATTCCAGAACGGGAGAGCACATCATTCCACTAATGAGACCAAGTGGCAGCACATATTAGTGAGAAATAATGTGGAAAGTTCAATTATATTGTGCTTTTGGAGCCTTTTCCCTCTTCCCCTCCCTGCTACTTATGCACACACATAAGACACAGCCTGGGCCAGCGGAGGAAGGAGGCAGGGGCGGAGGACACGTAATCACTGGCACTAGGACTCCGTTCTTCACGTGTAGCTTGGCAGGCTTGATCATCTTAATTGCCCATTAGAATGTTCTCCTGTTTGAAAATGAATATCATTATGGCACCCAGTTTTGGCCTCTGCAGGAGAAAGACTCATTGCAATTTCACCATTCAATACCGCATGCGTCTGGAATTCTAAACACACAATTGACTGCCAATTTTCAGTAACTGAACCCAAGAAAATGTATGAATTAAAAGGGAAAAGCAAACTTAATTACTCTGCCCTCATTATTTGGAGGTAGAATTATCTCTTTGTTTCCCCAAACATCCTTTATTAAACTATGTACTGTACTGTACATGGTCTTAGCTGTTACAGTAAGTAATAAAAACAAATCTATTCTGCTGTGAATTCAGGTCATTGGTAACACATGGAGGATGGACTCTTCAGGGACAAGAATCAGTCTCTCTATGAGACTAACATAATGTGCTGGTTTTCATTATAGGTCTGCTCATGCTTATATTTTAGCAGCACTGACCATTCAGTAAATTATAGAAAGCCTCAAATCAGTGTAACATGCCATGCCAATGTTGTAGAGAAGCTGTCGCTGGAAAAAGTGATGGCAAAGTTTTTAGTCTTCAGATGACGTCGTTGATGTCATGTGCAGTTAGGGTGTGGAAGCAACGCTATGCACACTAGTAGCCAGCTAATAACATTAGCCACAATGTTTAACTTTGTTTCACACAGTGTATGGGTAAATAATTGAGAATGACAATCAAATAATGTGCTACTGAAGGGTAATATATGCATATTCTCACCTGCGTAAAAGAATGTATTAAAATCCTAATGCCCACATCAGGAGGTGCCTACATACCAATTACAGCAAGCAGGAAGCAAATTTCCCATGAAATAAAACAGCTAATGGGAAATAGAGGGCAGCAGGCAGCATTCCTTATTGCCCGCTAAGCTGGAACAAGGAGGAGAGGCAGGGAGAACCGGGGAGTGCACTCAACAGGCCGGGACTTAACTGCACTAGGGCCAAATGCATCATATGGCACATTTGAAATGGGACAGTTAAATATGCCCCTCAAGACGATGTCATTTGTCCACATATGACATACATATGCTACGTCCACGTGCTGAATACGATGTCTTTTTTCCATACATACATACATTGCCGGTTAAACTGATAAATATGCTGGATTGTGAAGGTATGCATGATGGGATTCATTGTTAAAACAAGTCCACTCAAACTACTAACTATTCAAAATTAGATTAACTCCTCCAGTGTGCTATTTTATTGGTGGGGGAATTCTGCCATAAAGTTGATTGGAAAAAGATTGGCCTTCTA
The DNA here is from genome assembly GCA_900660315.1 of Diretmoides pauciradiatus. Lineage (NCBI taxonomy): Eukaryota > Metazoa > Chordata > Actinopteri > Trachichthyiformes > Diretmidae > Diretmoides > Diretmoides pauciradiatus. Next base: position 19,207 of record CABFOS010038804.1, read on the forward strand.
GAGCACTGTAATTACAGATATATGTTATTATATATATATATGTAATCCAATTACCCTTCATAGACAATAATTCCATCTCCAAATGGACAAAATCACTTGACTCTCTACATAAACAAAGCAGCACTAAAAGGTTTTAAAGCCCTGTTTCAAATACTGCAGCTGGCAACTTCCCTTATACAGTACAGGGGGGAAAAACACAAGTCTTTGGCTGAGAGCTTTCTGACACTTGTAAGACGACCTGCTAAACTGCGTGCCCTTCCTAAGCACTCTCACTAGCTGTGAGTATTAAATGCATATGAGCTGCAGTTGGGCCCCATTATAAAACATATTAGGGAATAAGGAGGAGGTTGACCATGTCCTCCACTCCTTTTTGTCTGAGGACAGCCTAACCCAGAGAGAATAGTTTGACCAAAGAAGACCCGCCAGTGGGGGAACTTATTGATTTTCCTCCCCAGGTTCTCTCTAGACAGTGTTGTTTGTTTCTTTTTGCCTATTGCCCTTGTTTTATTTACAGGCACTGGGATCAATAGAGATACTTCTTTACTTGCTTGTTTCCAGCTTTATGAAAACACATCTTTCACACTCTTAAGCACACTGGCAGATCTATATCATTTCTCCAGTGGTTCAAATAATGTTAGCTCAAATGATTGACAAGTGTAATTGTACAAAAGGGCTGTATAGAGTGAAATGAAATGCTGCAGCTCTGAGGTAAACTCTTGATATGTATATTTGTAGAGCACCCTTCTGTGCTGTCATGAACTCGGGGAAAATATCGACCTTTCTGGCTGTCAGTTGTTAAAACAAACTAGTGAAATGCACCTTGAAGATTTTGGTATTTAATTTTGGGAGAATTTAACATGGTTTTGTGAGATTTATTTTAGTGTTATTTTTGCTTCATAACAATGCAGCAGATCCCCATAACTTGAGATCACTAACTAGCTTATTAGGTGACAGATCTTGTCAAATGTCAAATGAAGAAATTCTACTTTATAGTAAAGCAATAAATTGGGCTACATTAATAAGATTGGATTTGGTATTTCATCATGTATAGAGCACATACAACATACATTCTTGTGGCATAAGTTGTTTCAAAGAGCCTCAGCATTGATAATTATAATGCTAATGGTTGTGAGTGGGAAGTGGGAACGGACTGACACTTGGTCGTAAATGTGGTTGAGGCCTTTAAGCAGAGTTAAATAGCTGAGACCTGGTAAAGTCCTGACCTCGATCTTTACTGCTCATTACCGACGAAATTCTCTGACCAACCTGACTGATGGCAGGTTAAGTGAATAGTGTTTCTTTCCCTTTTGTAAAATAATTGGCATGTGATTTAGAGTCAGTTGGAAAGCATGCACTTCTCATTTTCATATATTCATGCACACATAAACACATGCATGCACATGTGCTGACCTTGTTTATTATGCTGTAGTAAAATAGATGTTGCTCAGACTTTACAACCAACACTGCTCCCAGTAAACCACACACACACACCCCAAAACTGACAAACTCACCAACAAACACTGTGCAATATTAATATTTCCTATGTGCAATAATATGAATTCTACCGTACGTATTTATCACATCTTGTTTGAGCCTGTTATACTTATTTTGTATTATATCCATCCATCCATCCATTATCTACCGCTTAATCCTCCACTGAGGGTCACAGGGGGCGCTGGAGCCTATCCCAGCTGTCATAGAGCGAAGGCAGGGTACACCCTGGACTGGACGCCAGTCAATCCAGGGCTAACACAGAGACAGACAATTCACACTCACACTCACACCTATGGGCAATTTTGGACTCCCCAATTAACCTAGCCCCAAATCTGCATGTCTTTGGACGGTGGGAGGAAACCGGAGTACCCGGAGAAAACCCACGCAGGCACGGGGAGAACATGCAAACTCCACACAGAAAGTCCCCACGTCCCCAACCGGGAATCGAACCCGGGGCCTTCTTGCTGTGAGGCGACAGTGCTAACCACTACACCACCGTGCCGCCAATTCAGAGACTAGATTTCCAAAAATGATGTAGCATTG
>CABFOS010038807.1:0-18226 GCA_900660315.1 Diretmoides pauciradiatus
TGAAGGGAAATTCCACCCTTGGATAATCTTAACTCCTGGAGTGTAAGATTATCCAAGGGTGGAATTTCCCTTCAAGTCTTTTCGTGTTTGTGACAGGATGTTTGAGAATTTTGATAATAGCGCCGTGTTAGTGTTAAGTATCCTCAGCTGTGAGGGAAATCGATCATAATCAGAAAAGAGGATAGCAACAGACTGGGAAAGATTATCACTGAAGCTTGTCCAATCTTAATCACTGAACCAACTGTGCGGTAACATGAGTCATGGTGAAAACTGATCGTTCTGGACAATATTGCACACCCACCAAAAAAACATGCTGATGCAACACAGCAGTGGCTGCAGCAATCAGGTTACATCAGAGGTGGAAAGTAACCGGTTACAAGTAGCTGCTGTACTCGAGTAGATTTGATCAGCAATATTACTATTACAATAGTTCTTTAACATGTCTGTACTTTCACCTCTACTTGAGTCTTATCTTAATATGTACTCCTACTTTCACTTAGTATGTAAGTATGTTTCATAGAATTAAATGCAATGAATACAATGAGACATGGTATTTACAGTAAAGCAAGTATATTAAGTGCTTGCGTATTTTTAGTGAGCTGCTCTTTAATTTGAGTAATGTTTCAATGCAAGCACTTTTACTTTGGTAAGATTTAAAGGAGAACTCTTTGACACTCAAAAAGCAGCTATTGGCGAAGTACCTTGCATTTCTGGGTTCATTTTCTTTAGCTGTGACCAGCAGCTACGTTAGTCTGTTGGTCCATCATGAACATTTCCTGGTTTTCATATATCTACTGATCCCCCATTGACAAGAGTGATTCCTTGCCAGACTCCAGAAAGAGTTCCTTATCCATCTGTTATGTCATTTAAGCCCCTTCCCCTTTCCTTATTGTATTGATCACTTTGGGATGTGTAATTGTATGATCCGAAGGTCATATTTACATGAGTGACAGCTTGTCTGACTCTTTCCTGATTGGCTGTTTTTAATAATCGGTATCTATTGATCCCAAAGTAGCTTTAATGATGAACCTAGTATGCAGGACTTCATTAATAAATTTATCCTTGTCCTGTATGAAAATAAAAACGAGAGCTAACAATTATGTAGTGGGAGCAGGATGCATTGTTTTAAGTAAGAAAAACAGTAAGCTGTATGTTCCAGCATAAAAATGTCATCATGCCATTATTTGGATTCCATTATTATCTATGTGCAGTAGCTGGCAATTCTTATTCCCATGGGTAACTGGCTAAACCTAGATGACATGATGTATTTCCACTGCAGCTACAATGGAGTTTGATAGAATATTTATATGTCAATACACCCACCTTTCATTGAGAGTCGATGCCCCCTTTCTGGAGGTTGTTGAAAGGCATTCTGGGAAACGCAGTAAATCACTGAAGTAGAAGAAACTGGTTAAAGGAAAACAGAAGTAGCAATTCTTTAGGTAAAAAGTATGAGTCCTCTCTTCACCTCTACACTGCAGAATGGAAGGAGAGGCGGTCATCTGTTTCTAGCAGTGCTGGACAGGAGCCCATCCCAACATCGACTGTGATTGAAGACTTGGTAACAAACTTTGACATCTTCTGAGACACAACAGACTTACAGACAACAAAGCTATGGCAGATGTCTGATTTACTATATGTTTTCTGTACCAATATATTCTGCTCCAGTGATTGTGTTTCGTTCTGTGTATTGTGCCGCCTGTCACGCTTCAGTGATAAAGGAATTCCCCACTGTGGCCGCATTAAAATAATATTACAAACTGTTAAATAAGTATGTGTATTACATATTGTTTTATAATACATCATATATTAGATCATATACAAACATTTTCTAATAATATACAACAAATTACCCCAAAACATATTTCATTTATGTTTCTTTATGGTCTACGATTTCACCACTGGAAAGTTAACATAGCCAATATAAATGGACTTCATCAAAAAACAACATTAATATCCACTTAAGGTGAACCTTAATGTGGTGTCAGTACTACAGAAGCTCTGGCTTGAGCAGACAGGGTATAGGACTAGCGGCCTAATGGAGTTTTAATAGATAAATGTCGGATGTATCTCTGGCTCCACTATAACAGCAGGATGTGGAAACTCAGACAATGGTTTTTAAATGGTGATAGATGGCAGTTATTGGTTTCAAACGAGAAGATGAGCACGAGAAGTGGTTGAAGGGATACAGGAAGGAGGTGGAGAGGGAGTAATGACGGCGGCCTGAGGATGCGGTTGACGAGTGCAAACTGAACAGAGTGCTAGACAGAGGTCAATGACGGTCGGGTACAATTAGATCCAAGAACTTGTGAGAAAAGCTCAAATGTACTTTGACAATTTGGTAACAAACTTCGAACGTCTTCTCAATTGGAGTGGTCTTTGACACGAGCGAAGAGTACCAGGTTGGTGTGATTTAAAACAAGGCGTCTGTCTGTCCCTGTGTCTTGTCAAGCCCCACTATTCGTTGCTGTCATCTCTTTGCCTTAATGATATTTCCAGCGTTGGATATGGCTCCGTCGGCTTTGAGAAGGTCACTACTTTGAGGCAGGATGAATCATGTGATGCTGTATTGATTGACCATAAAAAAACCCAATGGATATTCAGAGGCTTGGCTTTGAAGGTGTCATGAAAGAAAGTTTTTCTAAAAAGATCACTTGACACAGAGGTTTAAACACACTGGAAAAGATAAAACTTTATTTCTCCCTGTCGTAACGATACAAAGTCAACAAGTGCAATAACAATCCAACTGAAAACGGTACTGAACATTCTATCTAGTAGTAATACATAGACAGAACGTGGTGCACATGATCATCACCACCACACCCAAAGTGAGGTATCAACCACTACAAAGCTTCTGTGTACAGGTGGGGATTCGACTGTAAGGCAACTGTTACCATGACAACCCGGAGAGACTGAAACAGATGTGGGCTCCTTCCTTCCCGTCCTCAGCGAGGGGGAGTGAAGCCGATATAATTTACCATGTCACCTCGGGCCAGTGTCAACTAGTTGTAACATTTCAAGAAAGGAGGGTTGGGTGGAGGGGGGGGGTCCTCTTATGTCTTGAGTTGATTGCTGACAAAAAGGGAATTGTGAATAGAATGTTGACGATGCCACAGGCTTATACTGTAGGAGGTGAGACCAAGGTGTTTCCCTGGGTGTGACTATTACATTGTTGGTGATTAGAAGGGACTACCTTCACCTTATTATCGGGCCTCACATACAGCGCAGAGCCTCCTGAAAAGATGTGATCTCTAGGTGCTTTATTCATCCCTGAGGGGACATTAAGGAATATCTACCATATCTGATCTTTCCCACTTCTCCAGTCCAATTAAATCCCCTTCTGTGCTGTTAAAAAGAATCTCCTTCCCCCTGCTCATTGCTACTGCTCATTTTCCGGGCATAGGGAGGAGGAGGGGGGGCGGGCGGAGTTGAGGAGTGTAATTTAGAACATTGCTGCTCTCCGGGCCAATTATTTTAGTTGGGTACAACCCATTTCCCTACACTGAATGTGATGGCACGAGTCTGCCGTTGCAAACACGCAATTAAACTTTAGCCATTGAAATGGGAATTAACTTGCTCTAACAACTCAGCAAATTTGAATATTATTGCTGATAACTGAGGATGATGGTGGCAGGCCCATTTACAGTGCTTGACCAGAGGTTTGTTAGGGCCCACTTAAACTTTATGGAACAAACGCATGGTAAAACTCCACGTCTCCCTGCTGGCTTGTTCGGTCTGTGCATTTTTGTGTTGTGTGAGTCACATTAACACTAGAAATGCTAATGGGTTTTTGGAGGGACAAGGCATAAGACAAAGCCAACAAGCTGTCAAGTGAATTAGAGTAAATATAATTATCAAAACTATTTCCTTGTGTGATTTTGAAAATCGACAAACACTGGTTTGTGCAGAAACTGGATGCGGGAAGAGTCATGTAGGGACCTTTTTCGAAAGCTGAGCTATTTCAATTCTAAAATTCAAAACAGCCGTCAGTTGACTTCAGTTTGGCCTTTCTAGCATTAAAGCCTGTCCAGGAGTTGTGGGGATTCCAGCTCAGAACGATTAATGGGATGTCCTCTTAGCCTTCACCAAAGACATCACCGTGTGCTCACACACCAGGAATTCTGTGCACGTACAGGCTTGGCAGCTGTCAGAGTACAGGTTACAGCTGCAAGATTAGGACAGAGATACCCCTCTTTTACTGTATCGGCCCTCTCACCACCTGGTCTTCCCCCATCACACTCTGCCCCTCACATACAACCTGGCATCCACAGCTGCTGTATGCTGTATGCTTTCCCCAGACAGAAAAAACAACAACATTTTATGGATCGCTGAGAAAGCACTTGCCAGTAATTAGTTCAGAAGTGAGCATGATTCACTGTGAAGTAATAGCTTTTCATTCTTCTCTCATCGCAAAGCCGATAGGGAATCTATTCAATATGAGTTCATCATTCTGAAATATGTCCGTTCCATTGACTTCACCTTCCCCTTAAGCGTAACCCTAGTGAAAGCCTCGATGATACACCTCAGTGATTACTCAATATGTTCATTTGGCCGGCCCCTCTTTTTTACATACAATGGCATCCCTCTGAATAACCTACTGTACATTATTGCTGACAGTGAAGGGAGTTTTTATGGGTTTTACATTTTCTCTTATGGCTAATGTCTTACAGTTGTCTATTACCATTGTGGGACATAGAGTGCTCTTTATAAATGAACCAAATGGATAATCATTTGCATTATATTGCTAATGGAGCTGTTGTTCAGGCAGCCCCGCTAATGAGTAGAGTTGTTCCAATACCGATACCAGTATTGGAAATGCCTTCGATACAGCCATCGGATCGTGTATCGGCGAGTAGGCGAGTCTATGCACCGATCCGATACCGCGTAATTTATCACGTGATGGTAGGTCATTTACGCTACACAGACAAACAAGTTTCCTGTGTAGAGTAAATGACCTAAATGTAAATGTTTGGAACAACAACATGTGCGGTGCTAGCGGAGAGTGTAAGGTTAGTCAGCTAGCAAAATGTCAGCAATTTGTCAATATTTTACACTGGAAAATCCCACCAGTAAAATGACGATGTGTACAGTATGTGTACAGTATGTGTACAGTATGCAAGGAGGCGAAAGAGCACGATGAGTTCACCAAGACAAAGGGAGGGGGGAAGCAGCAGCAAACGTTGGAAACCACATTCCAACGACGCGATAAATTCCACAAACACAACCCAAAAGCGACAATGATAACCGACAAACTTGTGGAATTGATTGTTCTGGACGACCAGCCCCTGTCAGTCGATGAGAAAGTGGGATTTCATCGCTTAATGGATCATTTGGAGCCACGGTACAGTTGGGCAGGCCGGGTCATGAAAATTAACATTCTGATTAATAGCTGATGGGTGAAGTAATACATCATTAATGAGGAAAATATTAATTACATTCTCTTACATTCTCAGTTTCAACAGTCAGAGGTAAAACACCAGATCTCAGCTGGGCACACAGGGATCTTTGCTTTTTAGACAAAGTATATACAACATAATTCTCCGTACCATATTCAGTTTTTATCATCGTGAAAATATGCAGTTTTGGTTTAGTCCATATATCGTCAGCCCACTTTGCTCCGGGGAAACATAGACTAACAACAAACAAACAAACCCAGAGTTGTGAAACAAAGTGCATACATCTTTAGACCAAGAACCAATAATTTGTTTATCCCAGATAAATATTTGTCAGAATCAGTTTAATTGTTTTCACAATACAAGGAATTTGTCTTGGGTTTATTTCCATATCAAGTAACCGATTCCATAACTAAGCTATGGTAATGTGTGATCGGGTTCGGGTCTCTAAATCGGAGAAAATAATTCATTCGGGTGGGTGGTGGGTGGATGATTTATGCGTACATGCGGATTCGGATGACGTCAGAGCTGATCCGCGCATCTCTAACGCACTGGTATTGGATCAGTACTCGGTATCGGCCGATACGCAAGCTCAGGTATCAGAATCGATATCAGGAAGGACAAAATGGTATCAGAACATCTCTACTAATGAGGGAGGGAAAACAGAGCCATCAGACAAGGTTACTGAGGAAACTTTCACACACCTACTTTCTATTTATTTATTAAATAATGGACTTAATTGTAATACACACAACAGCCAAGGAATTAGTTTAGCTTGACGGTAGCATGAAGCTAGCTCTCCTTGCTGTTATGGAGTCATCCCTGATCCATGTTTTAGTTTTGGGTGATATTATTAATGGTCTTCACGAGCCCTTTCTTCACCTTCAATGAGCCATGGAGAAATCTTGACACGTTTTGATCTACAGCAGTTAAACTGTATGGCATTATGTCTTTGTCAGACAAGTTAAAATATAGAGAAAAATCTCTTTTTGCAGAAAGGAGACCAAGAACATTTCATAGAAGATGTTGTCAACATGGCTGAAAATACCTTTTTGTGTTTGTGGTATCATCGAGTAACAAAACTCTCTATCCTAAGTGAGATGCTCAGCATCAACCTCAGCTATAACGTGTTCCGAATGTTAACCACTCATATATTTATCTGACTAGTTCACATAAATAAATCACCAAATAGATAATCCACAACTGTGTCTAACTGCTACTGAACACAAACTGACAGCAGTGCAATAAACACTTTATATCTAGAAAGATTTTTTTTAAACAGGCAAGTCTCATCACTTGCAACTACAGTTCATCCAGTTCAGCTCAGTTTTGCTTGGGACCCTACAAACCTCGCCAGCTGTTTCAGGGGCTCACTGAACACATGTGAGCAGTTGGCTGTGTCGGCTGCTCCTTTGCTGTAGTTTGGTAGCAGCAATATGGTCATCCTCTGTGTTTCCTCATTCAGCTGAGTTTTGATCAGCCATATTGACCTGCTTCTGTTGGTCCAGGGGTGTGTTGTGCTCATTAGAAGGGGGTTGTAGTCATTGCAACAGCAATGGTGTTGTGTCTGTGATCCAGAGATCGGTGTCTGTGGGGCACTCTCCTCTGTGGCAAACAAGGCATTGCTACTCTTCCATTTGTCCCTTCGCAGCCTCAGTCTGCCCAAAAGAAAAACAATAATGTTAGAAGAGAACCATAACTGAACTGTAAATGACCTCAGACAGATTATTAACATCAGCTAAAAAATGGAGGCTGTATTATTTATCCTCTGCGAACATCAGCCATCCAAATGGTCATCTTAAAGCCCAGAGCACACATTGTTGTCATCAGATACCACCGAGTTGCCACTGTTATTGTTTGGTTAAATCGCCTGGATCCTATTGCACAACAGGGACATGTCTTTAGGTGCGTGACTGAAACTGTCTCAGAATCACGATCGCTGTGCTTTGTGCTTCAAGGTCCACGTTGATCTTTATATACACAAAATATTGGCTTGGAAATAAGTTCAATGCCAGCAAATACAGAAGCAATATAAAGGAGAGCAGCCATGCATTCCAACAAGCGGAAAGTGTTTACTGAAATCATTTATAAATAAATAATTCTCACTCCACATCCCCCTCTCCCCCACAAATCACATCCCCCTCATCTTCTGCCTATACTTGCATGAAAAGGGAAAATAGAATGTTCTCCCTTTTCCCTTAATGCTTACTCATTTACCTTGCAGTCTTCTATCATATATGATCAGAATATTCGTTACATCTAATTGTCAGGGTGTTGTAGCTATACTCCTAAAAACTGATTGCTTGTACTTGGTTAACTATGACCACATTATTTTATTGTTGCACATAGTCAATCTGCACAGAAATGTCTAAAATGCAATATAAATGCACGACAACTTAACAATTCTATATTGTTTGGTACATTTTCCATTGACAGATTAGAAGCCAGTAGCCCCAGATGCCAATGGCACTGCTCAAAATCTTTCTACAATTTGAAAGAAAGTAAGACTGTTCTCATGCTTTTTCCTATTGGCTTGCAGCAGAACTCTGTGCCTGGCTGTCTTCTGTATCGCATCGATGGTGTTAATTAACTCACCCACCACATGGAGAGTGTTGCTCTAATTGGACAAGGTCTGGGCATGCTGCTCTACGGACAGACAGGGCAGGTATCATTTCATAATTTACAACGTTATTATTAACACATAAAACCACCCAGCGTGTTGAAAGACAAATACGCAGGAGGCAGATATAGTGACTCAAAAAAAACAACGTGAAATGGTGTTTCAGCTTCTGAGCAGAATGTAGCTGTGTGTCATCCCCCTGGCAGACAGACTGACAGATACTTAAGTGGTGTTAGGCATGGCTAACTACGACCAAAGCAACGTAACAGACAGTGAGAGTGAGCGATGGAGACTCCATTTACTAGACAGCAGGCTGGCTGATAATGTTGAGTCATCGAGGCCTGACTGAAAAAGGCAGTGTGATGACGGCTGGTGAGTCAGGTATGCCAAATGTGGTGACAGATGCCGCCTCGCCTGCACCACTCTGCCCATGCCTGACCTCAGCTGGCCCAGGACGCTACTGACCTTGGATGATTGGAAACAGACAAAAAGGCTCTGGTATGAGTCAGGGGCAAGTGATTTGCTGATTACCACAGAATTATTTGACACGTGTTCTGGTAGATGATGCAGTAGTGTCATCTGATGTTGCCCCACACCTCCTTTTTCAGCTGTGATACTCTTGGCTGGTACTGTACTCCACATACATCAAACCAACATCAAGTCATGTATTTTTTAACTCGGCCACTAAACACACACACAAAGGAATAGCCTATTTTTATCTTTGTGTGCATTATTCACCGAGCCTCAATCAGCACTGGAATATATTAGCTCAAATTATGCAGTAAACTGACCCATTTTTGTGTGTGTGCAATGATCAGGGGAAGAGTATCAGTGTGGGCAGTGGGCACACTACACAAGGAATGGAAAAGAGGTACAGTAATAATAGAGGAGGTTCTCGCAGCCAGCTCCCTGAAATTTTCTTTCTGGTGTCTAGAAGTCCAGAAGATTCTGTTGCTATCCAATGCCGTAAAGTGCTGGAATTGCATTTTGTACTAGGCAAAGACGGTTGGCATAACCAGGGGTCTAAGCCAAAGTTTTAGGTTTCAATATTTAGTGCTTTAACGCTAAGTGCTTTATGGCAATAGGCTGGGAGCTTCCAAGAACAGCTGTGTTTACTGCCGTTTAAGGGTTGCAAGAGAGTCCCCCTGAGAACTGCGATGTAAAAATCTACAAAGAAATCTTAGATGCCTCAGGTCTTTTTCTCAGACAATATATTTAAGTTGTATGCCCATCAGTGAAATGGCACTGATTCTGCTGGGATTAGGGATTGGATTCTCTGAGACCACCCATACTGTATGACACTTTGGATACGAGCGACCTCCAAATGGTATAGTCTACTTGTCAGGTTTCAGTCAGTCCTGGGCTAGCATGGTGCTGCTGTAAACTTCTGTCTCCTGGCTATTCCCTGCTGGAACTCACAAAGAAAAAGAGGCATTGTACTTATTAAGTGAAGTTAAACCATAATATCTGACTTGGCAGGATCTAGTCTTGCTTGCACATGGATCATACGGTGATATTAAAGTTTCCTTTATTTGTTCAAACTGAACTGAATACCTGAATAGCAGACTTTAATAAAGGGTATCCACAGAGAGAAAGTAATAACAGATTCCCAGGCCGCCCACGCTGAACCCACAACAGATCTGAGGCAGCACATACCAGCCTTCTCACGTAGCGTTATGGTAAACAATATTCCCACACGTTGAATGCCGAGCTGCACTTTCTCTGAAGGAAATAGATCCATGCAAAGAGATGATTTGATACTCTGACTTGCTGTGCTGGACTGGTAACTATATGTGCTGGATTCCTGATTTGTTGTGTGACTGGGTTGTTTTTAGATGATGCTGCGCCAGTTGTGGGACTTGACCCCTTCTCTGTTTGTTTACATTTGGCCAACAGATGTTCGACTAAGTGGATCCAGTTTTCTCAGCCACTAGCCTGTATCCTCTCTGGGGATGAAGCTTCATACCCCCACAAATAAACCAAAGGCCATCTGGTGACGCATTGTGTGGGCAATGTCCACTGTAGTATACATTCAGCCACAACAAGGGTTACTCACCACATCCAACATACATACATACATAGACACATACATACATATTATTTGCATTGAGAATCATATAAGTGCTTCATTGTGTGGATGTGCTTGCATAGTAAGTACATTTTTTCATAGTAAGACTCTGTTTTGATGCATCAAGGGTAAAAGATATTGTACTAGATTACCTCAAACCTACCAGTCATCCTATTATAAGCCATTAGGCTAAATGATTTCCCATCATTCATCAGCATGAATTACCATTAAGTTAACATGCTCTCTAGGACCACTTTGTCATCAACAATGAGCATTCAGCTCCAGTTCCAATATCTTTTTATAGACATCATCCTGCTAAAGCTGGAAGGCTGCCAGTATACAGATAAACCTATCCAGTCTGAGATTGATGAGTCCTCTCATACTGAACTGCCTCCATGTCTAATGAGGAGCCTCTGTGGACATGTTGAGTCTTAGTTAAGCATGTTTCCACCAGCACAGCAGCCCGAGGATCCCTCTATAGCATCCCCGCTCCTCTATCTGTGTCATGGCCTTGGCTTGCACAGTCCACACTGGTTCTCAAACCCATTTGTCAAACCTCTGCCCTCATTAAATTATCATGGCCAGAGAGAGATGTCTGCCTCTAGGAAGAGGCGCTGAACCCCAGTCACACAGACAGGGAATATAGTGTCTACGAACTGAATGAAAAATTGACTACCAAAGATTTAGGTTTGTTCAGATTGTGCTTTATGGCTGTGCAGCTGTACCATAAAAGTCTGAACAATGTCTGCCAAGATAAGAAGTGTTCCTGAGGGCTGCTGTTTGTTAGAGTTCACACCCCCAGACTACAGTAAGTCATCTTGTATGTTTTAGTAACAGTAAAACAGAACCTAACACAACTTGGGAGCTGCATAAACTAACTGCTGTGGCTTCTCTCAAAGGTAATAAAAAGAGAAAATGAAAGGTCATACAGCACATGGGGTTTTTCAGGATTTTCTAATGTAACTGTGAGCCAAGACAATCAGGTTAAATATGAGTTAGGGGCCTAAGGCTGCAATGCAGCTTGCACCTTATTCTATTCTGTTCATTAATAATAACGGCTTTGTAATGAGTTGGTCGGAGTGAATGGCAGAAAATATACGGTTGATGTTGAGACAGAGTGCAGCTATTTTAAGATGAAGGGAAAATACAGATCAGATGCTCACAAAAAAATATAATCTATTAGTGGACTGGGGCGAAATTCTTAAAATATTGATATCAAGTCTTATTCAGAGCCAAATATACAGTATATATATTGGAATGATTTTCTTCTGTACCAGTGAATTGGAACATTTGGAAAGGGAATTGCTGTCTATACTCGGTGCAGTCATGTGTACTGTACATGCTTGTGCGTGTTTTTGTGTAAGCACACACAATTATAATAAGGAACTGTGGGGCTGGTTGGTGGTTTAGCTTTCTCCCTGCTGGCATAGGAAAAGTATGCTAGAGACACATTGTTGCCCTGCCGTGTTGCTCACTACGTACTGTAACACAACACAAAGCAAAACATAGACAGACAAGACAAGGAGGCAGAGAGAGAAATGGAGTGCATAAAGAAATGAAGTAGAAATGAAGTAAAATAGCATCTGTGATTGGCCCCTTAAGCTTGTTTCTGCTTACTTTCTGATTTCTGATCTGATTTTGACCTAGTTCTTAGACATGTTCCACTGCATTTACTCCTAACCCAAATGATGACAAAGAAGTCCCAAGCAACGACCAAAACATAGAATGCAGGTCGATATTTACAGCTGAGTAATATGGAACGGTTGCCATGGTAAGGTGGTATAGGATAAATAACATGCTTACCATATAATATATTGGATATATACTACATCTTCAACCTGGATTGGATGGGTTCAACCAAACCACTTTATAAAACTTTATTGCACACTGTACAAAAGAGCTTTCTGGCATCCTCATGGAGATGTTTATGAGACTGGACTCCTTGGGCAGCAGAGATATTTCCAACCTTTGACTAATTAGACTATTAGTCTGCGCAGGTCGAACAACCACCGGTGGCAGCAGCGTGCATGAGCAGCCTGTATACCTGTCTTTAACCTGTCTTTAACAAAGTCACAACGTTGTATTGTGCATAGGAGATGTAGTGCGTGCCACCACAGTGAAAGTAGAGAAGTGAAGGATTATGGACATCTGGGTTCACATTTGGGTAAGTGAAATTCAGCGTAGTTTTACCGTTATAGACCTCTCAATCTTTCGTAGGGGAAAAAGTCAAAGGAGCAGGAGAGGAATCTTTGGGAGAGGTAAACAACCCATACGATGAAAGATTCCCAAAGGGTCCTGTATCACTCATAGTGCATTGGAGTAGAGACTAGGACAAACAGTACAAGCACCAATGACAAGGCAGTATAACCTAAATGTGGAAACAAATCTACCTTATCAGACTATTCTCTTTGACTCATAATTTTATTGAATAGATCTACACCCACACCATAACAAACTTTCAGATATCTCTTTTTTTGTTGTGTTGTTATATATTTAGCCATTACATATGCACGGTACCAGCCGTGGTTGCTAGGAGATGTGCATCACAACTGCAAAGCCTCTACTCTGTTTGCTGATCATTGTAGGTTTACAGTAGAAATCCTCGCCAAACTGCATATTGGCAATCGATGTGACTTGGCAAAGACAGTGACTCACCAGGCGGTGGATGTGTTATAGGGCAGAAGCGTGGGGCTGTGACTCTCCCCTCTGAGGCTGTGTCTTGGCTGGTAGTGACTGGGTACCATGGGCTGGGCCTGAGCCTGGGCTTCGCTCTCTTCTGACATGGATCTGTGCCACTGACTCCTCGCCTTCTTCAGCCAGCGTCCTCCCAGACCCCACTTCTCCAGATACACCCGGCACAGCTCATAGTTTATAGCCGAGTAGTAGAGAAAGTCCAGGGCGAGCAGCACCATGACGAAGAAACCGTAGATCCACACGCCGACCAGGGCTGTATAGTTACTACAGAGAGACAAGAGTGCATTAGCACAATGTAATCTGGGTGGGGAAGGAGAATGATAAACACTCTCCTCTCACTTAAGAGCTACCATCGAGTTGCCCTTAAGTTGGGCCCTTAACTCCCAATAGCTGCAGTGGAGCTGCTCGGAGGCCAACGATGGTTTTACTGAGCAGCTACCAGACGTGAATGTGTGTGATTGTGAAGCAGGGCCATGCTGAAAAAGAGCATGCATGTTCAACAAAGCATCCCTGGATAACCATCAATAAATGGGGGAAAACCCCTCTTCCATCTGTTCTGTTTTTTAAATACTGCTTTTTAAATTGGACAAGAAAATTCATTAGCCCCAGAGACTTGTTAATCCATCCATCTCATTTTGGCTAATCTACTCTATACTACCTCTTCAATCCGTGCTCCTAGTTTTCACCTCTAACCACATTTTATCCATGGTCCAGCTGGATGTATTTAGTGTGCATTTGAACCTTCTCTCACTCCACCCACATTCATTAATTACAGCAGGGTAAATGTGTACATTAAGCTTGATGAGCAGTGGTTGAAAAGGGTCGAAAAGAGGAAAAAGGTACTATATGGCTATGGGTGTGATATATGTCCGTTTAAATGGAGTTGAAAAACCTTTATTAGGGAATACCACAAACGGAAAGCAATTCAGTCCTATTAATGTAGGATGCAAAATATATTTCTGACTGACAGAGTGATTACTTCAACGCAGAGATTTAACCCATCCTTTGAATCATGTAGGCACTTTTTTTTAAATGTCTGTCATTGAAGCCCATTTAAATAGTATTGTTCAGTAACTCAATTGAATCCACTTCTGTTGGAAAATGGGCCTGGGGGATATCTATCTGAATAAATAGCTTGAAAATGAACGTTTGTCTTCCTTGAATGAGCACCAAGGCAGACATATACTAGTACTGCACTCAAATCCAAATGGATCCTTAATTGCATTTACCAGTCCTCGCCCCTGCCTTTGAGACACTACTAATGGTTTGCCTATAATTTTTTTTATCTTTAGCGCAGCAGGCCTTCCATGTAGGGCTGTATTTGAGCAAATATTAGGGTAAGCAAACACAACTATGTGGACAGGCCTTGGAGGGATTGATCATCACCACACAACTAAAACAAATGTCATGTAAAATTAAACATGGCATGATTAAGGAAGAAAAGCAGATCTGATGGATTATCTGCCACACATGTTTGTAGCTTTTCTTCTAACATTACATCTAACATCATTCTTAGATGACTTATCAACCCTAATGCCATTTCAGGTCAGTGTCATGTCAACTATAGAGAAATGCTACAATCCATGCTTAACTACTTGAGGAACTGAAAGCTATCGTGCATCAGTTGTTGAAGCCGTCAGAGGCCGAATACCATTTCTCAAACATGGAACAGTAATATCTAATCTCCGATATCCACTTTCCCCAGGCAGGGTGAGAGGGGAGCGACATTATGAACAGTTTATCTCGCGTGGCCAGTGGTAAATATCAAGCTCAGAGCCCTACTGTCCAGTGAGCTGGGATAAAACAGCGGCCCAACAGGCGAAAATGAAATATGATCTGCTGCACATGCTGAGAGGTTATTAGTGGAGAGAGCTGGATTTTTGACACCCATAACTCCCATTGAGAGCTCCCACACAATGAGAGGCTAATGTCTGTGTCCTTTACTCAGTGTGAGTGTGGCATCAGGCCTATCCATCCACTGTGGAAATATAGTGTGATATAGCTTGGCATGTTTTAGTGTAGGATAGTATTAGTAATTATAGTATAGTGCTGTATTGTAATTCATTGCATATAATTCTGTACTCTGATGCAGTGTAGGAAACCATATTATGGTGATTCTTGAAAGAGTAGCCTGCACTTGACACACTTGACACCTGCCTTAGTGAGTGATCACGTGGAGGCATCCCACTCACACCAAAACAATTGCTTTCAGCATCTGCTCTTCCCTGTGGTGGTTTTGAATCCCTCTGTAGGTGTAGATCAATGTCAAACTGCCCTTTGAGCAGCAAATGATGTCAATAAGTGTGATATATTTTCAGGGGAGCAAACAGCTTATCTGCCCGTCTGTAGCAGGTTGTTTTATCTTGTCTGTGGAAATGTCACCTCTGAAGCTCTTTCAAGTTGTTTCACCTAGATGTTCACACTAAACTCTACCCATGTTTCAGCTCAACCACATTCTATTTCCTATTGGGTGACTCTCATTCATGATTCCAATTTTTGTGATTTTGGTTATTTGAGGATTATGCACCTCTATGGGTTTTTAGAAACCAATGCATGGTTGTCAAGCTATGGTTCTCACTCTACAACAGCAATATGTGTCTGGTGCATAACCACAATTTCGATTACTTACTTTGAATCCTTAGTTTAATACATATTAATACATAAGTATGTAAAAGGCAATTGTAAAGTCCAGTGTTTCCCACGCCTGGATTACCGACTGGGCTTGCAGAGAAACTGGACATCCGCCAAGGACCCAGGGTTCATGTGTAGATACATTTGAAATTGAACTATAAATTTGCTATCTTGTATAAATTTACATAGTATGTCGGCCATCTTTGATAGTGGTACATTGAGCATTTTTGGTATTGTTTGTCTAGCGAATCTGATTGACGCTTGTGTACTGTACTTGACAGGGCAGATGCACAATGCAGAAGGTCAAATGGTGATCGGTAGTGCAGGGTGGGACATGTTTGTCCTGGGGCTCCTGGCGGGAAACTCCAGGTTTTGTGTTATCTATTGTTTTTATTACTCACTTGTGTGCGTAGCCGTCTGAGGTGGTGGTGAGGTTGATCTGCATGACTGTCTGGAACTCGGTCTCGTTGCAGCAGTACTTGAAGGCGGTGTTGTTGTGGTGGCAACAGAACATGTAGGTCTTGTTGTCTGAGAGGCGCGGGCAGTGGAATCCAAAGTGGTAGCGTCCCTTGTGGTCGGAGTAGGGTTCACACACTCGGTAATGAGCTGAGAGGGCTGTGGTGGAGGGGAAGAGAAATGTTTAGATGTAAAATGTAATCAGAAATCCTCAAGAAAGAGGTGTTCTAGTGTCTCAGTGGGCTAAGACATATACCATTCATTCAACGTCATGGATTTAAATCTGACTCATGACCTTTGAGGAAAATCTTCTCCTGTCTCCCCACTTGATACTATCTACTGTAGTAGAAATGCCTTAAAAAATAATCATTAAAAAGGAAAAGGCTTCAGGAATTCAGATTAATTGATAGCGAAATTAAATGCATTTCAGCCAGCAAACTACTGTATGAAAACCAGTACAGAATGTCGTTTCTTAAGAAGCCTCAGAAATATTACAAAACAGGAGAACGAATACAGAATAGGATAAAGAGAATAAAGGGTGAAAATAATTGGATAGGGGACATCACATAAAGCACAGGGGTAAAAGCCCTGTCAACTTTATTCTTAAGCCTAGACTTTAGACCTGCCCGCCTGAGGATCTGAGGCTGTGCACGGGCTCATAGTGCTTATGATCTACAGTATGGTCTATGTCTATGTCTATGGCCACCCATTAAGGCCCAAACACACTGGACATGCTTTTAAACGTTACCAGGACAATAACAGGTAACTAATAACAGGTAACTAATGAAGAGATGCCAGAAGTGGAGTAATGTGTTTATACCAGTTAAATAGTTACATACTCTAAACATAAGGAGTTATAAGCATGAATGACTTTCTCTAGATTACTTGATGAAACAGTAATATCAGAATAAATTAAGCGATGAAAATCGGCGTCAAAAATTGCTCCCAATTTTCTGGCAGCGGGCTTCTCATTACCTGACAGACTGCTTAGAACACTATCAGATAACTGAGTTTTGGATTAGTTATGGAACTGAGAGAGTTTCTTCCACTTTTTATCTATATAAACCCCAACCACTTGGTACAATCCAAGCCAAAACTCAGGTAACAGTTAAACTTTAAACATATTTAAAATATATTGTCTAAGTAGCTTTCAACTTATTTATAAATATGGACAATAAATATTCTCTTAATCAAAGGCGTCCACTGTACATTTACAGGGTTTTGTTAGTCTGGTTTGGTATAGTCCAACTGGTTGCTTGTACACAGGCACAATTGTAGCTCAGTCTTTATACTGTATACATCCTGAAACTTCTCCATCTGTTTGGTTACAACAAGGAAGTGAGTAGAATTGCAGGAAGGTAGTGGTGGTGGGGGGTTGTAGTTTGTGTCTTGAATAACAATGATGACGTAAATTGTAACTGATGCTTCTGTATTGTTCCCTTTTTTTAAACCGCAGAGATGTGTGGAAAGAATTGTGGATGTCAGTCAGCAAGTTGTTGATGTGTGCGCACCCCCATAAACGCAAACAGTCAAGAATCCTATGGAAGGGAAGGGGAGGGGAAGAGTCTATAGTGCAGGCATTGTAGTGACGATGTGGGAGGGAATTGTCACAGGAACAATTCAAAGATGTTTGGGAGGCCAAATAATACTATTTAAAATGTTTTATTTATTTGTGGCTGCAGAACATATTGTGACCTCTACCACCTGTAGAGACATTCCTTGCGAGTGGCTTGGTCATCTGAGTCAGGGGTAGATATATGTGTGCATCATCTGTGTAGAAATGGAAGGAAATATTGTTTTTACACAATATATAATCTGGCAACCAGTAATTGAAAACACAGAAACATCATTGAGAAGCAGCTGAGGCTCCTGCACATAATCACCAATTACCAGTTTGTCAGAGAAATACACCACAGATAATGAGTTTCAATTTACAGCGCTGAGGATAGTTAACACATGTCAATGGACCAGGACAAAGCACCCTCATAACCAATCAGGATCAGCCTTTTAGCATCCTTTCATGTTCGCTTGGAGACAGACTTCCCCCCTGAGCATTCCTGCTAGTTGCACAGAGGTTGCATGAAAACATATGTTCTTACTACACCCAAAATACAGTCTAAAGTCTCTTCCACACATGCACTGCAACCCTGAACTAGATCTAGACTAGACTAATCTAGACATTACGCGGAGGAGTGGTACAGTACAGTATGTGCAAATGTCCGGATCAGTTGGTCCGGACATTACACGGACTTTACCCAGCACCCTAGTACTATGTCCGTTGAGCCTATGTGTGAAAAGGGCAGAACATTTTCCGGAGTATTCACGACGAGCGAGTAGACATGTTGGTGATGTATTTATCATGCA